>JAADVZ010000155.1:0-47638 GCA_023335925.1 Pythium phragmitis | reverse complement strand
CGCTCCTGTTCTCCTCGTAGTTGATTGCTTGCAGAATTCCTGACAGTCCGGCAACGTCAATGGGGGATGACCATCACTCTCATCTTTTAGTTTTCCCGCTTTTTTCATGCTGGTGCAACATTTCTGAAAGGGAGCTGAAGTTTACACCGAAAACGCAAAATTTCAGGCCGCCATTTTCTGTAAATTTCACGAATATAGTACCCCCGTGTTCCATTCTGGGTGGGGTACAATTCCACTCCAATTCCAAGTGCAATGGAAACGTCGCTGCCGGCGGTACACCGAGGAGACTCTGAAGAAACGGAGTGGGTACTTCCCATCACTCGCGCACTCTCCCATCTCGTCTCTCTGTCTACGGACTCTGCGCGGCCGGATCTCCCGCCTGTCGCTGCCTTTTGCCAGCGCGCGTCGCGTCACGTTGCTCGCCGTCCGAATCCAATCTTGTCGTGCTCTGTTTTCCGTGGGCAGTCGGCTATTCTCGGTCCCGTATAAGACGAATAGCGGGGGCCACTGCCACAGTAAGAAGGAGGCGAGGAGATCCATTGGTCCACACAACTTGTACAGCAGGAGCGACAAGAGAAGCGACGCGACCATGCTCGGGCGACTCACGCAATGGGTCTCGGCCAAGCTCGACGTGAAGGAAGACGACCACTTGAAGCAGCGATTCGATGCGCTAGTACGCAGCTCCTCTCTCTCTCTCTCTCGATTGCTTGCCATCGTGGTGGACATGGTACTGATCTCTTTCATGGTCTGCAGACGCGACTGAAGAAGGCGACGCTCGACGTCATGCAGGCCGCGGACGGCCGATCGACTAGCAGCGGCGAACTGGACCTTATGTCCCCATCCCCCGCGTCCGGTGCGTCGACGCCGAAGAAGCCACGGCGTGTGCTGACCGACGACGATCTCTGTGTCCACGAGTTTGGTGAGGGGCTTGTAATCGGCGCGGGCGATTCTTCCACCGGCACTGAGCGGGTCGTTTCGTGGGACTCGTAGGGAATGCGCTGGAGACGTGCTTGAAGCTCGGGCTTCGCCACCAGAGCGACCACACCGTGTCACTCTGGAACGTCTTGTACACGAGCTCGCTCGTGCTGGACGAGCCGTCGCTCGTGAATGCAATTCAACAGGCCGCGACGCTGTCGCAGGTATGGACGCCTGCGTTGTTTGGGTTTCCGATGGGCAATGGGTACGAAAGAAGCAAAAGAGACTGAGACGGAATGGATCTCTAGACGGATGCCGGCAAGGCACTGTGCTGGATGAAGCTGGCGCTGAATAAGCAGACCATGGAGACCAGTCTCATGGTGAGCCCGTCGATGTCTTGTGATCCCTGTGGATACCTATCCTTCTCACACTGCTTGTAGATCATTTTCTCGATGGCGTGCGATCAAGTCGTGCGCACGAGTTATGAGGACTGGGCACTCGTGCGCTGCTCCGAGGGGCTCGATCTGTTTCTCCAGATGGTCATCGACTGTCGCGCCTTGCGGTTCAACCTCAAGGTCGACGACGAGCCGTTCCGGGCCCTGCCTCCAAGAGAAGTGCCAACGATTCCGATCGCCCCGCAAGCTTTAGAGGCTACTAAAGTCGATGGTGACGCGACCGCCGTCCCCACTGCAGCGGGGGACTCATCGCCGCTGCCCGCATCTCTGCCCACGTCGCCGCTCGCCTCGGACGTCTCGGTCTCGGCCGACAAACTCGCGCCACAAGCCGAAACCCCCGCCGCCGTCCCGGACGACGAGTTTGTCGAGATCTCGGCGGTCGTGTTTCCGCATCGCCACAAGGGCATTAAGCCGTGGCAGCACGTCTTCGGCGTGAGCATCGCGTACCTCTCGAAGAATCCGTACCACAGCCGCTTTGCGCTCATCGATCCCGTGCTCTCGATCCCCAATATTGTGCAAGACTGTATCGATATCCTGTACGAGTTTCCCGACACGCCGCGGCTGTTTCGCACGACCGTGCTGAGCGTGACGGTGAGCCAGCTGCGAGAAGTCGTCGAAAGCGAGGGTGCGCTGCCAGGAGACTTGGACGCCCACGGCGCCGGCGCGCTGCTGCTCGACTTTTTCAAGAACCTACCCGAGTCGTTATTGACGTCGGAAAAGTATGAAGCGTTTATCGCGTCAGGACGGCTCAAGGACGAAGAAGCGAGCGTCCGCAACATTGCGCTGCTCGTGCAAGAACTACCGGTCCACTGCAAGTACGTGCTGGAAAAGGTGATTGGCGTGCTGCATTTTTTGCAGCTGCCCGAACACGCGCAGCACAATGGCATTGACGTGACGCTCGCGTCGTTTATGCTCGCGCCCGTGGTCGCGTTCAAGAGCGAGGCGCTGGCGACGGCCGTCGGAGGGCGACGCAAGATGTCGCATCCGCAAAACCACGACGTGCGTTTTGCCGCGGTGGGTGCGCAGGTCGTCGAGCGCATGATCAAGCACCATGACGTGATTTTCCAGGACGTGCGCGTCCAAGTCTCGGACGCGCTCGAACGGCTCCAGTCGAAGAAAGAGGCATTGCTGTCCATGTATCAGCTGTACAAGATGAAGCCCCAAGTCAATTTCCTCTCGGACCGCCAGTATCTGGACGAGATCTCCGACATTTTTGTCGAGAGCGTCAAGAAGAAAGAGTCGCCGCACTGTGACTCACCGCCGAATAATAACAACCATACATTGGACCGTATCCCAGCCCCCGTGGTCCGCAAGACAATGGCATCGCCGCTCAAGCACCGGGCGTCCTCTCCATCATTGTATGAAGGCGTGTTCCCGCTCAGTACCTCGGCGCCACCTTCTTATTCGGCGGTCATGGCAGGGGCGACCTCCAATGCACGCACGTCCAGTGGCAGCAGCCTTGGCAGTAGACGGCAAACTGCGGCCATTCCCGAACCCAACAATATCCCGGACGATGGCGACCGCCGTATCGTCGAGGCGTGGCAAAAGCACGGCTTTAACCGCCCGACGATTCTCGGCAACTTTGACAAGGGCGGCGTGCTACTGCTACGCTGTGTTGCACACATGGTCAAGAATGATCGGTACTTGCTGGAGCGGCTCTACACGCGCGCGTTGCCGACCGTGCAAAGCTCGTTTGATGCGGGACTCGTGGCGTCGGCCATTTGCAAGTCGCTGGTCCGGTTGCTCCACCTCGTGTAGGTCCATTTATGGGATGGTGGGACGGGTCTCGTATCTTTCTGACAATATGTGTGTGTGCTGTTATTAGACCGGCGCCGGAGCACCCAACCATCAATATCGTGGCGCTCTCGGTCGAGCCCTTTTGGGAGCTGTTTGCCGAGGAGGCTTACTTTCTGAAACTCTTCTTGGTCATGTTTCAGATATTTGACGCCTTGTGGCACGCGCTGCCGCCCGACGAAGCCTCATTCACGCGGGTGTTTTGTGACACGGAATCGAAAATGGACGAGCTCTTGAAGAATGCACCGAGTTGCGTGGAAGATCTACGAGGCGAGTGGCTCGAGATGTGGCGCCTCATGCAAGACGATGAAGACGCCTCGACGGAAGAAGAATCGGGAGGCACGTTATCGACTACGCACGCGCCGATCGCGGCGCCGCCGTCGCCGCCACGGGTGAACCGGAGACCGTCGTTCACGTTCAAGCCCGACGACTACAAGCACAAGCTTCTCGGGCACTCGCAAATTCTCACGCCCGAGCACGTGGCGTTTATCGACCATTCGCTGCCAATCACGACACAGCTCTGCCGATGGTGCCTGCTCTACAGTTCCGAATCCCACGGCTCGTCGCTCCACACGCTGATCATGCTCGCCAAGAACCAAAGCCCGACGCTGATTGTCGTGAAAGACGATCTTGGGAATGTGTTTGGCGGCTACGGCTCGGACGAGTGGCACAAGTCGACGCAGTATTTCGGCAATGGCGAAACCTTTCTTTTCTCGTTCAGCCCACGCGCAGGCGCCACTAAGGAGTCAGCACCAGCAACTTCTTCCGTCGGGGTCCATTTTGCCAAGTACCCGTGGAGTCGGCGGAACAATTACTTTATGCTGTGCTCGGACGAGTCACTCGTGATGGGCGGTGGCGGCAGCTTTGGCTTGTACCTGGTACGTGTGGACTTGTTCTTTTGCGGTGGATACGTGACCTTTCGGTCTAATTTCTTCTGGTTTTAGGATGCGGACTTGTCCCGAGGCACAACGGGGCCGTGCGAGACGTTTAGCTCGCGTCCGCTGGTCCCGAGTCAGGAGTTCAACTGCGTCCACGTCGAAGTCTGGGGTTTCACTCACAGTGACAAGCACCCGTCGAACCACCAGGAGATGAAGAAGCGCAGTGTGCTCGACTGATCCGAGTCCCGAGTGAAGATTGTCGTACCGCCTACCTAAGTATTAATATGTATTGGCTGACTGCTCACGACAACACGCTGCTTGCTGTTCTCTTTCACGCAAATCTGGCCGACGCTGTTGTTTTCCCTTACAACTTCATCGACTCGTACTCTACAGCGTCGTCACGAGCTCCGTCTCGAAGATCTCGTCAAAGGACGCGAACGGTGCGATCAGCTGCGCGGTCTGTGTCATGACCCAAGTCTCAGCAACGACAAAAGAGATCAAACGCAAAAAGACCCAACTGTACCTCCTCGGGTGTGAGCGCCGCCTGGTGGGCGGCGGTCGCCGGCTGAAGCTGGTCAATCTCCTGGCGGTACATTTGCAGGAACCGCTCAACGACCAGCTCGACAAACACGCAGAGCCGCTGGCTCGTGGCTTCCGAGACGCGATCGTGGAAGAGCACGCCCTGGATCGGTCCGTTCTTGTGCGAGAGCATCTCGAGAGCCGAGGGTCCGCTCATCGGATCAAACCGCTAGTCGTTGACAATGCCGTAATATCCGTCAGTGGAGAATCCACGTTTTGTATGGGGAAGAGAGACCGTACGTCGCTGCTGACGGAACTCGGCCGCCGCTCGTCCTCGGGGGTGGCCTTCGCGTGCGTGGGCGTGACGCTCCCGTTGTTTGTACCGTTGCCAGCGGCGTTGCCGTTCGTGGTGCGGCTCATGTGCGAATCAAAGTGCACGCGCACGACGTCTACGCCATTAGCATTTGATCAGTAGGTTTCCATCACCCTTCCTTCATCCTGTGTCTCCTCCGCACGCACCTCCACCGTCAATTTCACGTGCAAACTGCGCCAGCGATTGTACGAGCGCGTCGACGCCCTCGGCGTGGGCGTGCGGGTGCCACTTCCACTCTGTTGTGAAGAGACAGAGCCCCGAGCTCGTGTCCACGAGCTTGAGCATGCGCAGCACGGCGACGAGCCCGTTCATGGCCATCAACCCGGCGTCACCCGACGGCGAGAGCAAGCCGCCGCCACCAAACGCAGACGCTGACGTTGCCTGGGACGCCGACGCGGGCGTGGAGCCCGCCGACGCCGCGTGAGCCATCGCACTGTCCATGGTGACCTGATGCGAAAGTGAGCAGCTCATCACTCTGCAAATCGTCAGGGTGGCTTCGTTTATCAAGCCTAAGCCAGACTAATTTCGCAGCAAGTTGAGGAAGGTGTGATACGGCTTCGGGTCTCTTGTTCACTCGGGATGGTCCATGCAAGGGCTCTAGAATTGCGTTTGTGGTGCCGACGCCTCATGGTCATGCGACTTGGTCCTCCACGGCGCACTTTTCCTGGTGGCTTGAGCCGCGCGTCGATGCCGCTCCGCAATCTCCTTGGCTTGGCATCAGTCTTATTTAGCATAGGCGAAGCCAGCCTAATTAAACCCTCCAAAGAGTAATTTGCACCAGTCAGCAAAAGGAAGGAACGCCATGGCCGACCCCGCGCCGCGCGCCGGCATGACGGCAGTCTACCGCTTCAAGGGTGAGACGGTCCACACATTCGAGAGCTTCCCGAGTGCGAGCGAAGCCTCGAACGAGTACGAAAGCGTGGCGCTCGAGGAGCGCGAGAACCACTCGTTCCTGGGCAAACTGGACGGCGGCGTGCCCATGCCGGCGCTCAAGTCGAGCGGCCCGTTCGCGCAGCTCGTGACGGCCATCAAGGTGCGTACGGGAGAACCAGTAGTGATTAGATCCTACGTGGGTACTCATGCACGTTGCGTATGTATAATAGCGCGCCAAGGAAGACAGCGAGGCGTTTCTCAAGGACAAGGTCGAAGGCCCCGTGTCGGCCAAGCTACTGGAACAGTAGGCTCCACAATACAGCTAGTATTACTACCGTTCAGTGTATGGATGTGCAACGCTGTGTGGTACAAGACAGTTTGCTGTATTTGAATTGGTATGGAGACTTGGGCGCGGGGACAGAAGGGGGCAGTCCAAACGTCAACGAGGCCGTGTGGCTTGGCGCGCTCACTCGTCGCCTTCCTCTTCCGAGTCAAACGCCGGCAGCGGCAGGTTTTCCAGGAAGCGGTAGGCCTTGTCGCTCGTCTTCATCTTCTTTCGCGGCCGGCGCTTGGCCGCCGTCCCTGCTTTCGTGGTCGTCGCCGTCGCGTGGCGGAAGATCCGCTTGAGGCTCGGCATGACCGGTGCGGTGGTCGCGTTCTGTGTGGTCAGGCCACGCAGGTTCCGCCGCGACGTCGTCTCCTGCTCGGTATGGGTGTCCGTTGACGCGGCGGCGACCTGCGACTCGAGCTGTGCGCGGCGTTTGCACTCAGAGCAGAACCACGGGTCGCCCTGCGGCGGCAGCATCACGAGGTTTGTGCAGCTATTCAAATAAGAACCCAAGCGATCAGTTGAAGGGGTTCCAGCGACACGATACCGGAGACTAGGACGTACTTGAGGTGGAACGCGGCCGGGCAGCCGTCGCAGCAAATGAGCTCGCCAGCGAGGCCGCAGCGAAGGCACGCGTCTTCGTTCAGGTCGTTCTGTGGGAGCACAATGAGGAGGATCAGTATCCAAATACCGAGTGGATGCCAGAGAAGAGATCCCAGGCCGTACCTGGTCTTGGTTGTGGAAGACCTTGCCGTTCTTCATGGCGTCAATGAAGCGGTAGATGCGGTCCGGATCGATCCGCGCGGACGACGCCACGCGCGAGTTCCATGGCGACGCGCCCTTGGCAAACGCCAACAAATCATCCAACCGACGCGCGCGCGCGTCCACGAGACCGACCCGCTTGCCCACGAGCCGCGTGGGTCGTTTCGAAAGCGGTTGGTTCGTCTTGGCGACGTCCTGGAGGTCGTCGGTCCAATCGAATTTGCCGCCGCAAATGAAGCTCGACATGGACCGCATCTCGGCGAGGTGGTCGCCTCGCTGGAAGTGGTTGTACCAGTCACTCTTGCGCAGCTCCTTGGTCTCGGACACGACCGAGACGTCCTCGGCGGTCGTGGCCGACCACTCGGACGACAGTGGACTGCTGCTGCTTAACGTGGTTGTGGAGCTTGGGTGGGGTGCCAGGGACGCCAACGCCGTGGCATCCAGTTGCGACGCCGCTGGCTTCGTGGTCTCTTGCCGCATGAACAGGCGACGCTTCTTGAAGCCATAGAAATTCAGCCACCGCATATCCAGCTTGGCCGACTTGAGCAGCGCGAGCGACGAGAGCTGCACAGGTCGCTTGATCTCGGGCGGCGGCGCGTCAAAGATCTCGCACGTCTTTTTGGACGACAGCTGGAGCTTCTCGAGCGCGCGCTTGGTCTGCACGTCCGAGCGCTTGAGCCCGAGCTTGCCTGTGCACGCGACCGAGCCGCACTTGCAGTCCATGGGGTCTCCAAAGTGCGAGAAATTGTAGTCGATCGTGATCTCCTCGCCGGCCAAGATACGGCGCCGCGCGAAAATGCCAATGCGGCACTCGCCGTCGACGTTCCACTTCTGCGTCATGCTGTTCGAGTCGCAGCTGTGGTTAATGAACCGCGCGTCGTTGCTGCGGTACCGCGCGTCAATGACCACGTCCTTTTCGATCTCGAGCATGTAGAAATGCTCTTCGCCCTCGTCGCGGTACTTGATGAGCCGCCGCTCGCACTCGTGATCGTCGATCACTTCACCGACGTACTCGATCACAAACTCGCCCGGCTCAATCACGTCTTCGGCAAAGAGACCAAAGCCCGGACCTGACGCGTACTCGACGCGCACGGGCTTGGCCTCGCGGCGCTTGATCGCGCGGTTGGAGCACTGCGCGGCGTCGGGCACCGAGCACGTCTCGGCCGAGCAGCTGATAAAGAGCATGCGATTGTGGCAGCTCTCGCCGCAGTAGATTTTGGGCGCCACCGGTGGTTCGACGACCGTCGGCTTCTTGCTGCCGCTGCGCTTCTTGCGTGGCGCCGGCACGGGCTCGGCAGAGGCCATTTTGCGACGCGCTGCAGAGCTGGTCGTGGTCGTATCTTCATAGCAGTTGCACTTGTGGACGGGGATATCGGCCGTGGGCATCGTCTTGCAGAGATAGATCGACTTGGAGATGCGGCCAAACGGCGGCGGATGGCGTGCGATCTTGCGGTGCTAGAAGCAGAGATGACGTCAGCATGGCAGACACACAATAGATACGTGAAAAGGGGAGATCGTACGCCAATGCTCTTCATCTCCTCGGGTGTAAACGGCAGCGCAAACGCCACCGGCGGGCGCGTCGCAACACGCAGCGTCTCTCTCCGCAACGCGACAAGCGCGCGCTTGACGTCCAGATCCAGTGCATCGGCGTGGCGCAGCGTCGCCTCGATCTCGGCGTCCGTGAGCTCTCTCTCTTTTTCGACGGGCGCCGGTGGCGCGATCTTGCCAACGGGTGAGACGAGTGCTTTCGGCGTGGGAGAAGTTGAGAGCTCCTGGTTGTTTAGCTGGATGCGCGAGCTGCTGCGGCGCTCGGGCACGGCCCTGCGCTTGCTGTCCGTGGCCAGTCGCGTCGCCACCATCTTTGCGATCTCGGACGCGGGCACGCGTTTCAACGATGGACTCGGCAGGTGAGCTTTTCAAAACAAGACTGTTCCCGCGCAGTTGAGGATCCATTATTGGCTGAAATCAAACTTTGCCGTGGTTTGATTGGATAAAAGAGAAATGGTGGGGTTTTCGACCTTGCTTGTCAATACCATATTTCAATCAGAGGTACTAAATATATGGATATAACAAAACACGGTGTTATATTCCAAAAGGCGGGAACTTGTTAGGCTGAAGATCCGTATTCAAAATTCACCCAACCTGGTTTTGATATTGTCTCTACTTCCTACCGAAGTGTCCGGTAGTGCTCCAGGGCAAAGCTCCAGCGTCTTTGAGACAGCGCTTACCACTCTCCAGCATTTCACGGCATGAAGAAGAAGAGCCGAGTGATACTACACACTGTACTACTACTGTACGTAGTACAGTAACTTCGAGGCGCCAAGATGTATATGTTATACCAGTAAGTGCGACGTCCAAACGAGCAATTTGCGGTACTGGAATACTCTATTAGGTGATAATTTCCCTGTGACGTGTGACGTCCTTCCTACAATTGCTTCTCAAGCGTCTCGACCTGCTCGAGCGTGTGCGCGAGCTGCTGCACGGCATCGAGCTCGCTAAAGTCGACCTGCGCCTTCTTCAGCACGCCACGAATGTAGAGTCGACACGCGTACAGCGCCTTCTTCGAGCCGTCCGCAATGTAGTCTTGCGCGAGCCGCACGGCCGCGCGGCAGAGCTCGTCGACGCTCGTCTGCTCGGTTTCCCAGCCGGCAACCTGCAGTGCGCGGCACTGCTTGAGCCGACAGTCGAGTGCCTTTTCCTTGCGACCGACGCCGTCGTTAAAGTGCGCGTAGATCTGCCAGATCTTCGGGTTGCTCGTCGTGATGGTCGTGATGCGGCCAAACAGCAGCGCGAGCTGCTTCTTGTAGTTGGCGTGCGACTGCGGTGGCGTCGCATCCGTCGCGAGCGCCGCTTCATCCAGCGCCGTTAAGTCTTCTTCTTCCTCTTCGTCATCGTCCTCTTTGCTGAGCTGCTGGGCGAGATCCATGGCCGCCTCCATGACGCTGCCCACGTCTTCCTTCTCTTCCGTTCCCGCATCGGCCTTCTTCAGCTCCCCTGGGTACACAATGGCCTCGACGAGCCACGCGAGCAGCTCATGGTCGATGCTGCGCTTGTGCTTGTGTCGCAGATCGAGCCACTGGTGGAGCGCGTACATGGCCTCGCCGTACCGCTCAATCTGGACGGCGCAGAACGCATAGTTCTCCCACATTTGCCACATCTCGCGCTTCTGCTTGAGCGCCTCGCCCAGGACGCTGAATGCCTCGGCGTACCGGCCGTTGGTCAGGTGGATCGAGCCAATGTTGCCCCAGGCCTCGCCATTATCCGGCTCGAGCTGCACGACGCGCGTGAGCGCGCGCAGCCCGAGCGCCCAGTTCTGCGTGCGCATCGACATGGTGCCCAGCACAAACCACGCCGCGTTGTGCATCGGACTCACTTCGACACTGGCCAAATAGTGCTGGATCGCCGTGTCGTACTCGCCCTTTTCAAAGTAGTGCCGCCCGAGCGATCGCTTGGCTCGCGCAAAGCGGTGGCGCGACAGCTCCCACGCCGTGTCGTAGTGCGAAATGTCCTGCGTGAGGTCGCCGAGACACGTCCACATGTACGGCGTCGGCGCGACCGCGAGGCGCGCACGCACGACCTGCTCGGCTTTCGTGGGTTGGTCGAGCACTTGGTAGCAGAGCACGACGTCGTCCCACATTTCCAGCTCGAGGAATATCTCAAGCGCACTACGCATGACGCCGAGCTTGGCGTACCGCTCGGCGAGATCACGCTTGAGTGCGTACCGTGGCGGGAACGCCAGCGCATAGACAAACGCCATGCGCTCGCTCACCGGCGCAGCGTCCTCAATGGCCTGGAGCGAGTTCTGGAGCACCGTGAGCCGCGTCGTGTGCTGGTCCACGAGCGCCTGCATTTGCAGCACGGCGCGTTCGCGGCGCTTGTCCGACTCGCACTCGATCCACGCACGCTCGAGCAGCCCCGTGGAGTAGACCATCCAGTTGTTCGGGTTCTCGAGCACGCGGGTCACGTACGGGATCATCTCTTCCCGCGTGAGTCCGTCGCCGGCGTTGCTGTTCTTGACGTCGAGACACAGCGAGAGCAGCACGACCTGGTCCATGGGCTGCAAATTGCCCTGCGCCGACAGCAACGAGCCGTCTTCAAAGTGGATCTGCTCGAGCAGGATATTGTCCGGGTCTACTTGGTCGAGCTGAATGTCTCGGTACGAGGCCTCGCCGTCCTGCACGAGGCGCTGGATACGAAGCTCTTCTTCCGTGAGCTCGCCATCGGGCACCGTGGAAGGTTTCTCCACTTTGCGCCCACCAAAGTCGGCGTGGGTCGCATCGGCCATGGCGTTGGCGTAGACGGACGCCGGAGCGTCCTTGTCCACTGGCGGATACTTGGATGCGGCGAGCAGCACCATTTGCGCGACGCTTTTCTGCTGGAACTTTGTGCGCTTGCCCATGGACCCCGAGAGCTGAACCGTGAGCCCACTGACCTCGTGGGCCTTTTGGAACGTGCGCTTGCCCTGCTTGTTCTTGTCAAAGTAGTTTTGCGCGAGCCCCCACTCGACCAGCGCACGCGTGTGCAAGTAGACGCCGTGCTGTGGCTCGGCCGTGTCGGCAAACAGCGTCGCGTGCTTTCGAAGCGTCGAGACAAATCCGCGGCGCGCTTCAAACCACAGCGTCGTGGACGGGTCCTTGGCGATCAGCAACCGCTCGTGGGCGACAGCAGCACGAGCGTTCCACCAGCACGCCGTCTGTAGCTGGTCGAGCACGGCCAGTAGCTCCAGTGAGACAATAGGAGACGCTGCGACGTCCTCGTCCTCGTCATCTTCACTGGGACCAACATGCTGGATGGCGACCGACCAATTGGAAAATTGTGCGTTGCCAGCAAAGCTCAGCATCGCTCGACCAAGAGCTAGAAAGTACGGAAACTCGCAAATCGTGAAGGGACTCTCTCCGTCCACTTGAAGCACCAGTACGGCCTCGCGATGGACCTTCCCAGCATCGTCATCAGCAGCGAGACCTAGCGCCTGCGCTGCAATCGCTGTGAGATCCTTGACCTGGTTGGGATCAATGGCAGGCCCCGTGTAATTGGCCTGGACGAACAGGTTGAAGAATGCAATCGCGACAAATAAGACCTCATAGCTCGCCGCCCACTGGTCGAATTCGTGATCGTTCTTGCTGCCATGCGCAACATAGGCTTCGAGTCGCTTGGCGATCCGCGTCGCGAAGTGCAGGTTCATGTCTTCGTTGGGTTGAACCGCCAGCAACGCCTGCTGCACGACGCGCTGGCCAATCTCGCCGCGCACGATCTCGGCGTAACCGCCTTCGCAGATGAGCTTCCCCAATGCGAGCGCGGCTTGGAGGCGCTGCGTCTCGCCAGGAATGGCAGCCACACGCGCGAGCGACGCGTCGATTTGTGGCGCACGCGACTCGATCACGGCGCGTTCAATGGCAAGACACGCGTCCTGCAGCACGACGCGCTCGTCGTCGGCCGCGGTGCCCATGTCCGAGACCGAGACGCCGCACAGCTCGGCAAAGAAGTCGTCCTCGTCGTCCATGCTTTCCTTGTCGATACACTGTTCGGGGACGTTCGAGCTTCCCCAGAAATGGCTTCGTGTTCCGTTGGCTCTCGGCGAGACTTTGGGAACGAACCATCATTCTTCCCTCACCTGTGATAGATGGTAGAGCCCGTTAAAACGAATACAGCGTTGGTCCATTGGACGCGCTTATAGATCTTTCGGACACAGTGAGGGTGACTGGCCTGGCCTTTTGAGCGAAAAGAACCGATCGACGACCAAGCACGAATATGGCCGACGTGGACGACAACTTTGGGGCGATGACGCCGGCGCAGCGTAAGCTCTTTGAGCTGCGCATGAAGGCTAACGCTGGACGCAAGGCCAACAAGCAGGTATGTGGCCAAAAAGGGTTGGGGGAGCCGGCGTGCTTTGCAGTGGATTGATCATCAACGACTCGACCTGCAGGAAGTCGCGAACGAGCACGAGCGATTAAATAACGGCGACAAGAAAGCCAAGAAGGAGCAGGCTGTGAAGCGAAAAGAGGTTTGTTCATCCAATCTTCTGTTGTATTCATGATATGGCTTTCGTGATGGCGGGACTGACCTCTCGATGGCACACAATTACCAGGAGAAAAAAGCGGTGGCGGCATCGGGGAAAGCACACCTTGATGATTCTGGTACGTTGTCACGTAACGGTAGCCCTCTTTATGAGAGCCACGCATCGATAATCTGAATGTGTGTTCCGGATTATTAACAGCGGAGTTGGCGGAGCTGAAGGCCAAGAATGCCGACAAGAAAGGCAAACGCAAGGCCGCGTTTGGCTGGGACGTGTTCAATCAGGTAGCGCATCCGCTGTTTCTCTCTTGTGCGCCAATGGGATATTTGAACTCACGTTACCGGTATGGCTCTGGTTGGGTATTAGGATTCTTTGTACAAAGCCTACAAGAAGCGACTGGCCGTGCTGCCGACCGCAGAGCAAACGCAAACTGTCGAGGGCGTAGAGGCCGCCTCCAATTCGCTAGAAGATGAACTCTCGTACGGCAAGGGAACTAAAGACGCTCCGGTATGTTGGCAGCTTCATCGCATTCGGCCGCATGGTGGATTCTCGCTTACAGTTACGCGTTTATCGTTGGCAAATAGGAAAACATTGAGCGCATGGCAAGCGAGCTCGAAGAGCGGATCAAGGCTCGCAAGACGTTCAGCCGTCGCCGTGCCCAACAAGATGGAGAAGACGTCGACTACATCAACCACCAGAACCAGATCTTCAACCGCAAGGCTAAGCAGGCCTTCGACAAGTACACGGTCGAGATTCGCCAGAACTTGGAGCGTGGCACGGCGCTGTAGGAATGTCTCTAATTTATCTGACTATGCCACACCAATGCCCCAGTATCCTTTATTCAAGGCGATTTCCCTCGTCAGTTGGAGAGCTCACGAGGAATCAATGGTGAAGTATTCAGGGTGAGACGCAGGGTGCTCACACCTTGCTAAGCATGGTGCTAGTTCAATGTCCTTAATTGGAAGTCTCAAGCCGAGACTCTAGCGTAGCTTGTTGATGGTCAGCCAGTCGCGGGCTCCTCAACTCGTATCCTTTGAGGGGACTCACAAGGTGGCCCATATGTAGCCATCTCAAGTGGGCCACTTGTCCATTCCCCACCCGAACACGTCCAGTGGCCCATGGGTGGCCCACATGACGCAATCCCCATCCCCATTATCATCCAATCAGTGACTCCACTTCTGACGTTTCCGCATTCGTCCACATCTCAATGTCCACGGTGGCCCACTCCTTCGCCAATGAGAGAGCCGCATTTTCCGTGGGTGGCCCACGGTGGCCCATTCCGACGGGCCAGTGTTGAAGCTGCCAGCATCGACTGTGCAATGGCTCGCTTGAACGGAGCCCCCACGCCAGCAGCCAGCAGCTCCGCTTCCTGCGGCTGCTCTCACTCGTGAATTCTCCATCATCACCACACACCAACCATCAGCTCAAGTTCAATGGCTCCGCAGACTACCTCGACTACCGCTTCTTCGCCCGCTGAAGGCACGTTCCTCGTCAAGGCCGGGCTTGCCAAGATGCTCAAGGGTGGCGTCATCATGGATGTCGTCAATGTCGAGCAGGCGCGCATCGCTGAAGAGGCCGGCGCCGTCGCTGTCATGGCACTCGAGCGCATCCCCGCCGATATCCGCTCGGACGGCGGCGTCGCACGCATGAGCGATCCGAGCATGATCGAGGAGATCAAAAAGGCTGTGACCATTCCTGTCATGGCCAAGGCGCGTATTGGCCACTTTGTCGAGGCGCAGATCCTGGAGGCGTTGGAGATTGACTACATTGACGAGAGCGAAGTGCTCACGATGGCCGACGAGGAGAACCACATCAACAAGCACAAGTTCAAGGTGCCGTTTGTGTGCGGCTGCCGCAACCTTGGTGAGGCACTCCGCCGCATCGCTGAGGGCGCCGCCATGATGCGCACCAAGGGCGAGGCTGGCACTGGCAACGTCGTCGAGGCCGTGCGCCACGCGCGTGCTGTGCAACGCGAGATCAAGCGGCTCACTGCGATGGACGAAGATGAGCTTTTCGTGGCCGCCAAGGAGATGCAGGCACCGTACCATCTTGTCAAGGAAGTCGCTGAGACGGGTAGGCTGCCGGTCGTTAACTTCGCCGCTGGTGGCGTTGCGACGCCCGCCGATGCCGCGCTCATGATGCAGCTCGGCATGGACGGCGTGTTTGTGGGCTCGGGTATCTTCAAGAGCGGCAACCCCGTGCAGCGCGCCAAGGCCATGGTCCAGGCAGTGACCCATTTCAAGGACCCCAAGATCCTCATGGATATCAGCAAGGACCTCGGCGAGGCCATGGTCGGGATCCAGAATCTGAAGGCGTCGTCGGTGAACTTTCGTGACCGCGAAGGTGGCCTCCACGGCACGTGGTAGGCAGATTAGTCGCTCTCAGTGGTACATAGTAATATAGTATCATTTGCACCACTATTAGAGAACGTTCGCAATGCGGTTTAGGTTCTCTACTGTACGTACAAAGCTTACGGTCTGCCTTTCATTCACGCGATCAAGCAGTTGATCCAGGTTCCAACTCTTGAGGATGAAACCAATCACCTAGTTGTCCACGCTTTCGATTGACGACGAGGTGCCATAGTCATTATGCGTGCTTGTTCAGGAGAAATCGCATCCACAAGTTATTATTGCGTCGGTAACGGCCGACTGCGGCAAACGCCGTTTCATGTTGGTGTCCATTTGAAGTATTGAAGTGGCGTAATCAGAAAATTACAGGGTACTGACACCTGACACAATGCCGAATGGTCAATTTCCTCTATCAACCAAATTTTGAAAAAGACAGTGAGTACGAAAGATGTGACGGGAATTCCTTGGGGATTGTATTTATCTTAGTATATGGGGCTATTTATCGGTCATATGCATATGAGATGCATACTATTATTATACGACGTATTTGCTGTGCGAGTTGCGACTGTGGGACTCGATGAGTTGAGGGAGATGCTCTTGTCCCATATTACAGTGTCCAGCTGCTGGCCTTGCTGAGGTCTTGGGGATGACCTCAGCCGAGTCTTGACCTGGTCACCAGTCCAGTCTGGTGACCCACTCCGCAAAGTTCCCTTCGCGACCACAACCACAGTTTATCGTAGACCTTCCAGCATGCTGACGACGCTGTTCACCGAATCGACGACCGCGACCGTGACGGCCGCGGGGGCCACGTTCTTCATCCTCTATCTCGCGTACGTGCGGTCGGTGCGCTACAACCGCGTCAAGGAACTGGAGGCGATGCCAGACCCGCTCGTGGCCGGCTTCCGTACGGGCCACCAGATCATGTACGTTTCCAGGACATTGCGTTCAGACTAGCATGGACTAGAAGGGTTCTAACGTGGTGGTCATCCATACCGTAGGAAGGTGGTTTCGCAGCTCGAGTTCCCGTTCACGTCCCAGAAAAGTCTCGAGTTTGGTCTCTTCCGCACGTACGGTATCCCGACGATCTCCAAGCTGCTCGCCTCAACCAAGGAGATCACCCACGACGTCGGCCGCCGATACGATGACACGGAGCTTCTGCTCCGCGAAGTGTACGAGAACGACGTGGACGAAATTGAGCGCGCCATGCTCGCTGTGCGGCGCATGAACTTTATCCACTCCAAGTACAAGATCAGCAATGGCGACTACCTCTACACACTCAGCGTGTTTGTGTGTGAACCGATCCGCTGGATCGACCGCTTCGAGTGGCGCAAGCTGACCCAACGAGAGAGGGACGGCTTGTATGTCTTCTGGCGAGAGATTGGCATCCGCATGGGCATCAAGAATATCCCGCCATCGGTCGACGCGTTCCTCGCGTTCAACGAAGAGTACGAGGCCAAGCACATGAAGTTCACCGCGTCGAACCGCACAGTCGCCAACGCGACGATCGACCTCTTTCTCTCGATCGTGCCACCGCTCCCGGGATTGCGTGGCGCCGGCGATGCCGTTGTGCGGTCGTTCATGGACCAGCGATTGTGCAAGACGTTTGGCTTGGCCCCGGCCCCCGAGTGGGTTCACACGTTTATCGTGACGCTGCTCAAAGTGCGCGCGTTTGTAGTGCGCCACTTGTTCTTGCCGCGCATGAAGTTCAACCGCCGCACGCCCGAGCGCCCGATGGACGGCAAGTCGCCGGCGCGGTACTGCCCGCTCTACACCATGTACGAGGAGACGTACCCGAACGGATACACCATTGAAAAGATGGGTCCAAAGAAGTTTGAGAACGATCCGACCCTGGGCGTCGTCCATGACAAGAAGGCCGACTCGATCGCCCACGACGACAACACGGCCACGACGACCATGTAGGTATACTTTACTACAAAAGAGAAGCAGGAAAAAAGGATATCAATTGTTGGAATATGAACATTCGCTATCGAGATCACAAGTACCGACCCACGTAGGGACGGCCCCACGTCTCAGGAAGAGGAGCCCACAGAGGTGAGACGATGTTCATTCCTCGACCTCGGCCGCGACTTGGGGCAGTGTGCCGTACTCCTGCTTGGACGCGTTGCCATTGCGACTGCGGCTCCTTTCAAGCAGATGGCGAGCGACCACAGCAAAGAAGACGACGATGAGCACAGCAAACAGCATCCACAAGAGCACGTGGAGCGCCGCGCCCGCAGCGGACGGCGTGTCCCCTCCGCTGCCATGTCCGCAGAGCGAGTCCACAAACGGGCGAAGCGAGTCGGCGACGCACTCGTGCTTGAGCGTCTCGCCAATCAGCGTCTTGAACTTTTCAAACGGACACACAGTGAGCGTCGAGCCGTCCGCCTGAAGCTCGTCTTCGGAACAGAACGGAATGATTACGGGCACAACGTCGGGGCTCTACATGGAATAGAACGACCGTTAGCGAGACCGATCTTGACCGGCTCACCCACACCCACACATTGCACGAACATTGGACTGCGAGAGCGATTCGCCGTGGCGCATTTGCTCGGGCGTGGCCGTGACGAAGAACGCCTTGATAAAATGGCGATTCTTACCGGCGTCACCATTGCCACCGAGTCGGCGGCGACGCGAGATGGACGTGTTGGTCGTCGAGGAGACCAAGTGGCCTCCACTCTTTGCTGGGCGCTCGTGGAGCTCAAAGATGAGCATCCCGCCGGGCGTCGGCTGGTGTGGGTGCCAGCCACGCGTGTACCACTGCAGTCTACGCGATGATACAAAGTGAGTGTCGGTCTAACTCTCATCCTTTCATGGAGAAGTTCACCCAGTCGTACCGCAGCAAGTTGCGCAGGTACAAGATGTTGATGTCATGGCCTGCGTAAAAGAGGAAGCGGTTCTGTGGTCCGGGTGCGAGCGTCGGGCCGTCCACATTGACCGGTAGTGTGATGTTCTTGCCCGTCGCGCGCTGCGCCATGCTGGCCGTCATATGGGCGAGCAGCGTCGCGCCGAAGTTGGCCGAGTTGACGTCGTTCGTGATGAGATCCATATGGGCCTCGTGGAGCCGCGAGAGCTCTTTGATCTTGTGGAACGGAATGCCCCTCGGCAGTGGCATGCCGTTGAGCGCCTGCAGCATGAGAAACTCGGTAAAGTACTGAGCAGTCGACAATGGATCTTTCCACGGCTCGTAGAACGCGCCGCTCCAGACTGACGGAATGTCGAAGAAGGAACACTCGGGAGGGTGGGAAGTGTTTGTCTGGTTGACGCCAGCCGGCCGAGGCGTTGGCGGTGGCGGCGGGTCGATCCCGCACACGGGTGGTGCGCAGCAGCCGAGAAGGCGGTTGATCTCGTGGATCTCTTTGCGGTTCTCATGGATGATGTAGCGGCAGTCCGGTGCCCCCGCAATCCCATTGTAGACTATTGCGGCCAGTTGCAAGACACAGATGAGTGACTTAGGATCCAGTATTGGAGAGCTTGCAGCCAAAATGACAAAGGCAACCGACCTGTGCGCGAGCAGACTGGGCACGTCGCTGTCGGGTCTTGGCCCTGCTCAAAGAGTTGTCTCGTGCCAGCCGTGATTGGCTGCGTGGCCTTGCACGCGGCAAAGGCACCGCTCAAGAATGCCTGTGCCGTGAGCTTTTGGAGACAATGGCAATAGTTAGAGGATGTGACGAGGTTCAAGCTTATTTGGGAGGAGCAAGACGGGCGTACATTGTCGCGCTGGTTGGCGTCAGCGTACGCGAACAACTGCTCGCATGGCGTGTCGTGGATGAACTGCTCGTACAAGTGGTTGCGGAAAAACTACAGGCAGGAAGAGCGCATGTGGCTAAATCACTGGCGGCGACAGAACATGACAGAGTGATTGTTTAATAACAAAACTCACGTCGCCCATCTTCTCGACGAGTTTGTAGCCATGCTTCGTGAGCTTGGGCGACACGATCTCGCTCGGATCATCGGTCTCTGAGGTGCCCCAATCCACCGCACTCAGCGGCAGGTCGACTTCCGGATTGGTCACGTACTGGTCGATGATGTCTTGCTGCGGCACGTCCGTACCAAGTCCATACGGACCACGCACGCCATGGCGCGAGAGCACGATGACCTGGGCGGGTTGGTCAAGTGTGTCACGAACACGTCATTTACGTGGAATGCAGTAGCCAGTTCGATCAGGAGATGATCCTCACCTGCCGTAGCGTCGACTGGGCGTGTACATCGTCCGCCACGCAGAACGACGCCACCGCGACAAGCGCGAGCTTCGTGAGCTTCGTCATCGCGATGGTCATCACGTAACGTTCTTCTAGCAGCTCTGTTGGACGCAAGAAAAAAGGATACGGAGAGAACACGTTCGACTAAGTACGAGATCGAAGAGGCTGATAATTTATCCGCTTAGGTACGATATCGTACACAGGAACGTCGAGCACGGTAATAATTCACTGCAGAAGAAAACCATTTTGCGCACCCTTGGTGGGTTCAGCGAACTCCAGGCTGACGAGTTTCCAGCACAAGCAGCCAACCGTGGGTGCCGTGGGACAGAAGTAGCGTTTGCGATCACGCTCTGGATTCACGGGCCCAAGCACCCGCGACATATCGACCACACCCTCGACACAGAAGGACATTCTGACCAAGGCGCGACGTGAGGAGTTTGGGGTCTGATTCGATTGTCAAATTTGCTCTGGCGCCACCAATGCCAAGATGACGGCAAGCAGCTGAGAACCCACCCAATCCACCCAGGTGACCTATAATGAGTCGAGTCGACGAAAGGGTAAGGTGGTTTTGCAGCACCTGCACTGCAAGCTGCAGCACCTTGTGTTTCAGATCAGAAACCTATTTATGGCTGGCTACGGCCTCTGGACGCACGAGTGCTCCATGGTATTCCAATGCTCGTTGTGTGGCGCCAAAACAGCAGAGGAAACACACGTGCGCTCTGCGCCATATAATAATCGCTGAAGAACTAGGCATCTGAACGTGCCTAAGTGTGAACACTATTGGAGGCAATGATGCGAAGGGCAAGAGATCTGAGTTGACTCCAAATGAGATGGTTGCAAGAAGGGGAAGAACGGAACCCATCTCGCAGCTCGAAGTTTGTCCTGCGTGATGCAGGAGGGATGCACTGCATCTCTCCTCTTCAACTGTATGGTTGCCTTGAGTGGGATGTTTGCACCATTTCCCGCGAGATGTCTCCCAGGTAAATATCCTCTCAACGATGAATACTTTCCCTGATATCACAGCGCATCGTCGGCCCAAGCACCGACTGTATGAGCGTGTCCATGGTCCTTGATTCCAGCAGCTCGCGCCATGTGCATTGGAGCAACTTGATTATTCCGTAGCTGGACTGACCTTTTCGCAACCATTTTACTGTATGTGGACAAACAGTGATGCTTCCAGAAGTGCAGTCGGGCAGTCTCTTGGACATACTCTCTCAAATGGTTGTTCTTGACGTATTTGTGGATTATAGAGCGGTTTGCCATGAACACTTAGCATGCACGCTCCTGACGCAAATAGTGCTGTGCTGTCAGCCTTTTAAAGACAATGGGACAAGAATCTGGGCAAGCTGGCAATCCAGAAGCCCAAAGCGAATGGTTGGGACGGAAGTGAGCGGCCACTGGTTGTCTTGGTATTGGTGGAAGAGACGAATATGCAGAAAACTTGGTCAAATCGACCAGTGCCAACCAGGACACTTTCCATGGTGAGGTAACAAGCGTACAGACGGGCGGATATTCTATCAGGTTTGTGTTGCCGAGCCGGCGTTGTATTTTCCCTGTCTTGTTGTCAACATCCCCGACAAGCTGTTGACCAGTCGGTCACCCAGCCGACTTGATCGCTAGAGATCTGGATGGCTGCTTCAAGTATTCATTCCAACAGGTCGCCAACACCAGCCGAAGCATAATGAAACAAGAATCCGTCAGATTTTACTCGGCGCGGGGATTCATTTGTACAGGTCGCCGGAGTGAGCAGCTGTGCTCGTGTCAACCACAAGTTTGGTTATGGTGAGCCCGACCCCTACTCGGACACGCGTTGCAAACTTCTGGATGTTGTGTGGGGCTGGCCTGACAGGCCAAGCGTATCACACACATCAGACCCAGTCTGCAGTTGGAACTCCCCATGCCCTTGATTCTCCACTGGAACCCGGCGGGAAATGTTGAAGCCCAGTGTGTGGGCGACACTGGAACGGCTTCCGTGCATAGTCGGGACGGCGAATGGTGAGTGCCAGCTACCATTTCGCTCTGGCCATTTCCAAATTTCCTCTCGCATCCCCGACTACAGTCCTACCATGTCTTCGTGCGTCGCGACCTCCCTGATTATGCCGACCATGCCAGCGGACCGATCTCCGCTCAAGCGCGTCCGCTCGGCCTCGCTGGCCGCGCTCAACGAGCCGCTCAAGTCGGCGCTCAAGAGCTGCAAGCTCGAAAGCACGGGCTCGCCACGCGACCCGTGCGAGATGGTCGAGTCTCGCGACTTTATCGCCGTGCCCAGCTGCGAAGGCCTGCGCAACGCTATGGCGTTTCTCCACAAGTCGCGCCAGCACGCCATGCTGCTCATGATGCAGAACCACTGGGACCGCGCCATGAGCGTGCTGGAAAAGGTCGAGAACGCCACCGAAAGCGTGTCCTCGCAGCGCCGCAAGCTCGTGCTCGAGCACGCCAACCTCGTCAACAACATGGCCGGCGCCTTCTCGCCCGCGCCGACCAAGCGGCGTTCGGTTCGTTTCACAGACAACGTCGAGGTCGCGACCGCCGATGAGATGGACCGCACGGCCTCGGACGTGCAGTCGCCTGTGCGCGAAGAAATGCTCGTGCTGCGTGCCTCGCGTACGATCCCGACCCAAAACTACTCGGAGCTTTGGGTTTAAAACTCCACTCCATTGAGCGACGATCGAAGTCCCTCCTATTAGTCAGCGGCAAGAACTCCCACCTAGTTATTTATTCTTCGCTCATGGCATACCCACCGTACAGTAATTCCTCGAAGAACACACCAATTCTTTCCCACACGATCCTCCTCCTCCCCAGTCTCTCTCACCCTTCTCCTCTCCTGCGGGGCCCGGCACCATCCACGCTGGGACAGATGAACAGTTGCGCCAAGAGATTGAACGCCAGTCCCACGTCTCAAAGGTCATTCCACGTTCCTAAGTATGGACTCCATTTACAGTGGGCGGGATGGGACACACGGAGATGCCTTCTCCGCCCCTAATTCTATCTACAGCACGCTTCACCCGTTCTCCTTGACCTATCCACAGGAGCGCGATCTGAAACCGGTGAACCGCCGTCGAGCAGCTTCCAGTCCGTTACGCCGTCTTCATCGTATTTATAACCTCGGTGTTTATCGCATGCCTCGCGGGGTTTCTCCCATGCAAGAGGAACCCCATTCACGTGGCTGCCATACCCGCGGACCAGAGACGGACTTTGGTAGCCCGGCCAACGACAACACCAAAGCGGCCGTGCACACTCGAGTACGAAATGACTGGTGCCGACGTTCAGGTCGAGGCGCTCGTGTCGACCAACAGCCACGAATGGGAACTCTCGCTCTACTTTGCGACCTTTCTCATCCTGCTCATGGTCGGCATTGTCGTGAGCAACTACACGGCTCACAAATGGCATCTCCACTGGCTCCCTGAGGCCGCCGGTACGGACCTCCCCCCGTTCTGTTCCTATAGATGTGGGTCTTGGGCTCACTCAGCTCTTCTCTGTCACTGCAGCGGTCATTATGGTCGGCGCGGTCGCGGGATTGCTCTGCATGATCAAGTCGGACTCGATCTCGACGTCACTCATGGAGTTTGACGCCAACATGTTTTTCGTGGGGCTGCTGCCGCCCATCATCTTCAACTCGGGGTACACCATGAAGCGTCGGTACTTCTTCGAAAACATCACGCCGATCCTGACGTACTCGATTTTCGGCACAATGATCATGAGCATTGCGACCGGTTCGTTGCTGTATATTGTGGGGTGCTTCGGCTGGACGACCAAGCTCTCGCTCGCCGAGAGCTTGACCTTCGGCTCGCTCATTAGCGCGACCGACACGGTCTCGACGCTGGCCGTCTTTGCCGAACTCCACGTGGACCCCACGCTGTTTTATTTGGTCTTTGGCGAGAGCTCGCTTAACGACGCCGTCGCGATCTGCTTGTTCACAACGTTTTCCAAGTTCATCGGCTACTCGTACTCGGCGACGCCCATGTTCTTAGCGCTCATCGAGTTTGCGCTCGTATTCTTGGGCTCGACGCTGATTGGCCTCTGCTCAGGCATGCTCGCGGCCTTGATCTTCAAGCACTCGAACCTGCGCACTTGTCTTCTCCACGAGGTCGGCGTCTACGTCATGTTTGCCTACTTGCCCTTCCTCGCTGCGCAGATCCTGGAAATGTCGGGTGTCGTCGCCATCATCTTCGCCGGCATCTCGATGAAGCACTACGCGACGCCAAACCTCACACCAGAGGCCCAGGAAGTGTACGTTCTACATGGCGTGCAGTATCGATTGGTGCTTCCTCTTGAAGCTTACAATTTTTTCACTGTCATTTTCCAGGTGCTCCCGCGTGTTTAACACCGTGGCCCACATGACGGAGACGGCCGTGTTCTTGAGTACGTAGTCTCCCGTCCACTCGACAGCGGCCGGCCAAATTGCTGACCTGTGTTTTGTTTCCCTACGTCTGCAGACCTCGGTCTGACGGTCTTTGCGCTTCGCACGGGCTATAGCTTTTCGTTCATCTTCTGGACAGCGTGCTTTTGCCTCTTTGGTCGCGCGTGTCACGTGTATCCGCTGACGGCGCTGCTCAACTGGGGCCCGCGCAAGAGCAATCCGATCACGATGAACCAGCAGCACATGATCTGGTACAGCGGACTCCGTGGCGCCGTGGCGTTTGCGCTCGCCAAGAACTTTCCCGGTGAGAAACAGAACGAAGTGCTCGCGACGACGATGATCATCATCTTGCTCTCCATCTTCGTCATGGGCGGCGGCACGGTCGCCATGCTCAAGAAGCTCGACATCCCGCGCTTGACGGTAAGGCGGTCACATACAGCAGTACTAAGCAGATACTTAGCAGTGATGGTTTCAGGCTGAGGAGGAGCTCGCGCTCGACAAGAGCGTGCGGCCCCACAAGAACATGCACCTGCTGCAGTTCGACAACAAGTACCTCATCCCGCTGCTCACCAACCTGTGCCAATATGGCGATAGCGACAGCCCGCAACGCCAGTCGCGTAAGAGCTTCCCACAGGACGATGACGTTGACGGCGATGAAGTCATTGAGGTCGTGCGACGGGACGTCAGCGTCCATTAGTCCACGCACGCACGGACTGATCCGATCAGTCCGTGCCGCGCTCCAAGTGGAGGCGCCTCCATAAATGCATAATAAGCGTCCTTTCTCTCTTTTTCGTCTACATGCGTTTAATTTGTGCCCAGTGAACGACAGACGTATCTACATAAATTAGATTCGCTCATGCCATCCATTGCGCAACAGCGACTGGCGTCAGCGGCGACTCGCATCATTTCAAAGCCACGACGAAAAACATCGTCAAAGATGGCTACAGTCTCAATGAATCTAGAATGTACTGCAATAACATGATTGATGGATGGATCAATGACATGTCGCTTCTTGTGGACTGGCTCGTCTCCCCAAACCCATCTTACTTCAGTATCCTCGAGCAGGTGCTGTCTATGTCATCAACGTTAGAGTGCCGGACTGGGCCGTTCTGACTGTCGCACGCAGACATGGGTTTTTATGATCCCGACCGACCAACACAGTTTGTAGTGTCTCTACGCATTGCTCTGATATATATGTTTTTACAGTATATACTATATCAAAGTAGAATAGATGATATGATAGACTCAATCATAATTCTTGTTTTATAGTTTATAAGAGGGTAAGTAAATTAAATGAACCGTTGCATAGCTGCGCTACATACTGTACTGTATTTGCGGCTTTTGTTGTGCGTCGTATTCACTTGTGGGTAAGCCTAACTTTCACCACCACTAAAGCACAAGCGTAATTAGAAGGGATCACTCTCCGTGGGGCCACGGCGACGACGACGGCGCGAGCGTTTTCGACGAGCGGAGAGGAAGGAGACGGCGCAGAGCGAGGAGGGTGAGAGGAGAACGGAAGGGCGACGGCGGTCGCGGTCGGTGTTCCACGGACAACCCCCCCACGGCAAAAGGGCAACCCGACTAAGACCATCACAATGTGGGACGACCACAGAGACGGTATCCACGCGCAACTGGTGCAGCAGCAAGTGCAAATGGAAGACGAGCAGCGGCTCGAGGCCGTCGTCGAAGAAGCGTTCGAAGTGCAGACGTACCAGCCGTTCCACGGGTGGGTCTATGACCGCTTCTGCGATCGCAGCGGCAACACGTTCCCCGCGCTTTCCGAGGCCGCGGCGCATGTGGCGGGCGACGCCAAGCTCAATGCGCTTAAAGAAGAAGACGTCGAGAACATGGAGATCGGTGTGCTGCCCAGTAGTGAGTGGATGTGGAGTCACCCGTGGTTGCCCGAGTACACGCACTGCGACGAAGAAGGCTGGACGTACGGCTCGACCATCGCGCGCATCAATCGCCGCTTGGCTGAAGGCACGGCAAAGATTAAGAAGGAATACTACCACTTTGTTCGCCGGAGACGCTGGATCCGCACACGCGTCAAGAAGCCCACGGTGCCGCCAGCAGTCAGCAGCGACACTCTCTACTCGACGAGCGTGAGCACTGATGCGGGCATTGACGAGGTCCCCAGTGCCAGTGTGAATCTACTGTTTACCGACACGCCACCGCCGTCGATTCGGAATCGATATTATCGAGAGTACAACAGTTCACTCTTCGCGCATTTCCGATTAAATGGGCCGTCGGCGGCGTTGTCGCACTTTACAAAAGTGCGATTCTCAGACAATGACGTGCTTCGAGAAGGCTGGCTCGGCCAGCGCGGCACATTTTCACGCAGTTGGAAGCTTCGGTATTTCATTCTTCGACGCGATACGAGCAGCTTAGTCTGCCTACGGGATCGAGCGTCGCTTGTGGCCGTGAGTGTCATCCCGATCGACAAGCACACGTCGACGTTTTCCGAGAGTTCGCCCAACCCGGACCAGTTTCAGTTTCTTGTGATCCAAGGCCAGCATCGAATTCGACTGAATGCGGTCGATGAAAAGAGCCGCGAGAAATGGCTCGTGGCGCTCAATGAGCTGATCGTGCGCAAGCGTCCGTCATTTGATGCCTCGTCAGAAGCCGAGGATTCCGACACCAATGGCTTGGGTAGTGTACGCGGTGGCTCGTCGCGATTTCTTCGCCGCCAGCGGTCCTCTCACGCCTCGGACGATGGTTATTCCAGCCGCGGAGCCACACCTCGATTGTTAAGACGACCGTCGGGGTCGCTGAGCGAGCCGACTCGCCCGCTGCACCGCAAGAAGAAACGACAGTGGCGACCTTACAAGCTGATCGCCTCGACAATGCAAGGTCGAATTGAAGTTGACAATGAAGTGCGGGCCAAGTATCTGATCGAGTTCGAGGAAGAGTTCTCGGATCTGCTGCGCGTGGCGAAAGAGTTTTTGGAGGTCAACATTGATATCTTGGAAGACAATCTTCGCGTCGCCGAGCATATGCTCACGTCGGCCGTCGTGAGAGTGCCCCAAGACGAACTGAATAAGCTCCGTGAGGAGGTCACTATCAGCATCAACAAAATGGGCGAAAAACTCGAGAAAATGATTCAAACCGGACATGCCAACGTGCTCCAGTGCAACGTATTGCGCAAGGCGCTGTATACCGAAGTTCAGCGCCTGACCGACACGACGCTGTCATTTGCTCCACCCGTTGGCCAAGCGACCGTGAAAAAAGTCGCCCCTGAATCGCCATCCAAGCGTCGAATCCCCACGGACTGGTTCATGGGGCCAAATGCATCATCGACAGAGCAACCTCCCGTTACCCCGCCTGAGACGACAGGAGTAGTCGAAGCCCGATCCGTCCTTGCGAAGGGATACGAGCTTTCGAGCTCGGATTCGACCTCCACAATGCACCTCACATCCATTCGCCGCGGGCGCTTATCTCTCGACTCGGGCCTGAGCTCTTTCTTGCATCCGGCGCCCACGGCCTCGCTCACAACGACGTTCGCCGGTAAGAGTGATCCCGTGGCGATCAAAGCGTTCCGTCCGTTGCCCTCATCCATATCCGAGGGCCACATGGAGCTGCCCGATGGTGTAAACGGCTACGTGTTTCAGATCCATGAACACGATCTCGGCTCATTGATCTCGTTCACGCTTTGCTCGCAAGCGTACGCTCAATCGCTGCAGTCGCTGTTTGATGGCTCCCTGGACCTCGCGTATGAACTCCGCGCCGAAGAACTTACCCTTGGCTCGGGCACAGCGCCCAGTCATCGCACGGAAAGCATCTCCAACTCGACTGAGATCATGTACCTTAATAAGCTCCGCCACACTACTGACGCGCAGCACACCGAAGTCAAATTTGCGTACGACAGTGGGCTGACCAAGCACGAGTTTCGCTGCATGGCGTTTTTCGCGGCCGAGTTCCACTCGTTGCGGGCGTTGTCGGGCCATGGGAATGTCGACTTTCTGTGTTCGCTTGCTCGAAGCAAGCGGTGGGAGGCTTCTGGTGGCAAGTCCGGTGCTTTTTTCTCGATGGTACGAACTCCTCGCTTGGTATGAACGATGTGAGTGGCATGAGGCTAATGAATTGAGTGTGTTGGTGTGGACAGACCCATGACAGACGATACGTGCTCAAGGGCATCCCCGTGACCGAGTTCAACATGTTTTTGCACATGGCCCCGCACTACTTCA
This sequence comes from Pythium phragmitis, assembly GCA_023335925.1. Taxonomy (NCBI): domain Eukaryota; phylum Oomycota; class Peronosporomycetes; order Pythiales; family Pythiaceae; genus Pythium; species Pythium phragmitis. The sequence continues at coordinate 19,637 of JAADVZ010000155.1, read as the reverse complement.
AGTTCATGTCCAAGCTCATGAAGGCCGACACACCCACGGTCATTACAAAGATCCTCGGCCTGTACAAAGTCACGTACCAGCGACGGCTCCACAAGCATTCGACTTATGTCGTGGTTATGGAGAACATCGCATACGGTTTCCCGCCAGGGCAAACGTATGATATCAAGGGCATCGCTCGACGGCGGTACTCCGGTCCAGGCGACGAGAATTCTGTGGATGACGGTGAAGCGCCGCGACGCATGATCCATGACCTTCCGGTGCTGCTGGATGGCAATCTGATGGACCGCATCCCAATCCCCGTCCGGAAAGCCGACTTGGACATTGTTGAAACGGCGTTCCAGAACGATACTGGATTTCTCTGTCGCGCGGGCGTCATTGACTATTCACTGGTGCGTTCTTGCTCTTTTACACGGGAATCATTTAAATGGCATTCACACTAACATCACTTCTACGTGTGCGCTTTGTCCAGATCATGGTGTTTGACGAAAAGCGAAGACGAGTCGTCGTGGGGCTGATTGACTATTTGCACCAATTCGATCTCTTGAAAAAGATGGAGTCCACGTCCAAGGCGAGTTTGACGTTTCGAAATCCCACTATCGTGAGCCCACCGTCGTATCGCACGCGGTTCGTCAATGCCATGCACCGGTACCTAGTGGGCATTGAACTCGAGCTGGAGCTTCGCATGGGCCACAGACCCGGCGACAACAAGGCCACGCTATCGACCACAAGTACGACGACCACGACGACGGCAATCACAGCTCCAAATGATGCTCCCAAGGAGACGAGGTCCTCGATCGTTGGCGAGTTCCGGGAGTGGAAGCTGAAGATGCCGCAGCTGAAAGCCAAGCGAGCGTTCTCTGATACTGAGCAGAGGACTCGTCCGTTGGATCATCTTCACTCCGGACACCACCACGCGCACAGTGACGGTGAAAGCCGTGGTTCCGATTCCTCGGACGAAAACTGCTTTCATGGGCCTCCGTCGCCACCCATCGTCCGCCCGCTCATGCCCGAAGACGACCACCCGCGATAGCATAAAACAAAAAAAAAAGAAGACTGCCATTAAATACGCCGGTACTATAACTACTGCAGTACACTCCTACGACGATACAAAACTGTTTTTCCTACTTCAAAACTTTTTTTCTTCTGTGACTGGAGCAGTTTTATGAAGGAACACTGGTCATGCGGTAAAACACGTATCGGTCCTGGAACGTCGTGACGTTGGGCGCAACGGGCTCAATGATCTTCTCGTCCAGCAGCGCCTGGCCTATCAGCACGGCGTCAATGTGGGACGTGCCAATGCGCAGGTCGCGTATGACGTTGACGGCCTCGGCGCCGAGAAAGCAGCCGGAAACGCCCTTGTAAAATAGCAGCTTGTTCTTGCGTTCAAAGACCTTGTGGAGCACGCGCGCGATGATAGCGAGTGCCTCGTCAGTCACGAGCGCGTGGACTTCGCACGAGGCCTCGGTAAAGTCGTACTCGGTACTGGTCGTGGATTCCCGCGACAGGACCGACTCGCGGTAGTTGGCGGCGTTGATCGACATGCGGCGATTGCCACTCTCGGAGCCGCGCCCAGCGTCGCTGTCGCCGAGGTCGATGGCCTTTGTGAACCGGTAAAAGTTGTCCTTGCTGTTGTGGAGCTGGTCCTCGGTCTTGGACACGTGCTCGATGTACCCGAGCTTGACGAGGATGTGGCCAAACCGCAGGGCGTTGGCCTGGTCGTCGGCGAACCCCGTGAGCACCATGTCGCGCACCACGTCGCTGCCGATGAACGTGTCTTTGAAAAAGCTGAACCGCGAGTGGCGCGTCTTGATCTCGACCGACGAGTGCAAGAACCGCGTGACCGCCATGAAAAACTCGGTCGGAAGCCCATCGTGGAACGCGATCGTGATGTTCTTGAGGCGCTCGAGGCGAGCCTCTTTGAACGGCGAGATGTCTTCGTCGCCGCCATAGAACGTACTGTCCCGCTCGTCGTCGTCGAAATCCGAGAGCTCGTCGTCGTCGTGGTGTTGTTGCTGCTCCTGCTCTTGCTGCGTCACTTCGAGAGCACCACTCGTTGTAAGCTCCTGCGATTCGTCGTGGCTTGAGCTCAGGTCGAGCTCTTCGCTGGCGCTGGCCATGTCCTCGGTGGAGCTCGTCGACTGGGTCGAACCCGTGGACCGGTCGCCCACGGGGTCTTCTGAGACGATGCTGCTGTAGCTGCCCGGGTGGATGCGTTGGTGGCCGTCAGCAATGGGGACGTCGTCAAAGGTCGAGCTCGTCTGGGACAGCGTGCGCGTCGTGCCCGTGCTCGCGCGCCGCGGCGGTCGCGACTTGTCAAACTGCTTGAAGTCCACAAACGGCTCCATGGACTCGCGGATCTTGACGATCTTGTCGAGCGCCATGTTGGTGCGCTGGAGCAGAGCGCGGATCTCGTCCGTCGATGTGCGGCGAGGCCGCGTCTGGGGCATGCCGCCCATGACCATCGACTCGCCAAAGGTCGTGTCGCGCGCACCCATGATGATGGACGCGCCGAGCGTCGTGTCGCGCATGTACATGTCGCGCGACGAGTGGAGTGGAGGCGACGCCATGCTGCTGGAAAGTCCAAAGCCGACCCCGCTCGGTCGAATGGGTTGCAGGCGAAGCGCGCTGTCCGAGCCGTCAATGTCCACCACGTCTGCGGCGGCGACGGAGGGGCGATGATGGGAAGAAGACGGCGGGTGGCTGTCTCGCGGGACGAATCCGGGATTGCCGCGGCCGCCACTGCCTCGTTGATGCATGGAGAGGGTTGAAAAATCAATCGCCAACGAACGTAATCAGGACGGGAAATAGAGAGAGAGAGAGACAGCGGGTCGTCAGGCGATTATCTGTCTGTCTAGCGCAATGACAGCAAGCGGAGCTCGAGGGGCGTTTCTGGGGAGCGCTACGCTTCTTCCAGGCGCGTGGCGTGTGTCGCGGATTCCGCCAGCCGTCCAGAGGGTCACACTCGATGGACCTCGCTTTTTCCTGTTCCGGACGAAACGCAGTGGCCACACACGAGGAAATCTCCGGATTCCTGCTGCAAAACCGCGGAGTGAGTCTGGATGCTGAACTGGACGCTGATCCGGAAGCTGCACCGTGGTCAAGAAGAGGAAGAGGCTGTGCAGTCTGCACTGCAGAGGAGGAGAAGCACTCCCACGTGACCTTGGGTCGTCCAGAGCGCTCCCCGCGTCCAGATGCTGAAAGTCGGGAAAAGGTCCAGTCTTCTGAATTATGATTGGTCAAAATGGTGTTCACGGAAGAGGCACAAAGGGACTGCAAACTTGCATTGGCTTGATAAAAGCTGAACTGGAATCGTTAGATCGTGAAACTGGTGTCTGGTTACACCGACGTAACCCGCACGTTCCCCACAACTTAGCAGAGCTTCTGCGTTGGTCACTTCCAACAGTTCTCACAAGTTCCTTCAAGCAAGCAAGCTTGAAATGATCTCCTTATTCAACTATGGGGATATCGGCCAAGCATGCTTTTCCTTGAATGTTCTGCTTGATAAAATTTGTCAGCTATCAAAATCTCCTCTGGTCCATTGAATCTGCAAGGACTCCGACACCATCGTTCATTAGAGGAGATCGCTGCTTGCTGGAGGGGGACTTTTCATTCCCACCGATTCAGCCCTTCCAACAGTGGGCCACCGTTGGAACTTCCATTCCAACTACTTTCAACTTGGAAGGGCTGAATCGTGTGTGGACCCACGCGCAATTCACCGGAGTGTACAGCTTCACTGCCAAGTCACCATCACTCTCTATTGTCGCGGATACGCAACATAAAAATATGATACAACTTATGCGCACCATCAAGAACCACATCCGTTTCTTCGCGAAATTTCTCTTCTTCCTTCAACTTGAAAAGAAAAAGGAATCCCACAGCATCCGACCCAGCCCATCCTTGCCCCTCGCTTCCCCCCATGGCACCGCCACCCGTGAGGCTTCCGCAGGCGACCACCGGAGATGCACTGACGTCGCCAAAGAAGATGCGGAAGAAACGGCGTCGCGGCCAGTCGCCTGTCGTCACACAGCAAGCGGCAACGCCGCCGGTGGTCAAACAAGAAGAAAAAGAAGACGATGAAAGCACCGCAGAGAAAGAACCCAAGGAAGGGATGTACCCGCAGTCTCCGGGTGAAGCACCAGGAGACGTGGCGGTCGAACAAACGACGGCGAATAAGCGGCTCAAGGCGAATGGCGACCATTCTCCCGTTCACGAACACAATGGAAACTCGTTCACCGAATCCCCCCGGCGCAGTGAAAGATACGACTTGCCGCCTCGCCGTGGGTCTGTACCTATGCAACAAGACTCGGTCGCGTCTGTGCGGAGCCGCGGCGCGAGCTTTGCGCATTCACCACGCCCACGGCGCGCGAGTTCGAGCTCGTCCGATTCGTCTTCGCACGTGCCGCCGCCACCACTGCCCACAGCATCCGACCTGCTGATCGGCGCCGCGATGTACGATATCACGGGCCCGGCTGCTGAGGTTGGTATGTTTGGGTACGCCAAGGGCGGCCAATTGACTTCTGGGATCCACATGCGCCTGCGTGCGCGCGCCTTTGCGTTTCTCCATGCGCCGACGGGCAAGGCCTTTGCGTTCGTGTGCTGTGATCTCGGTATGATCTCGGAATGGGTCACGCAGACCGTCCTCTCTCGTCTGGCGGTCCACAAGACGTTGCCCAAAGGATGCTTTACGCGCGAGAACGTCATGATCAGTGCGACCCACACACACTGCGCACCGGGGGGAATGTCCCACTACTTTATCTATAGCATGCACCCGCCACTGCGCGGCGCCGACCGCCAAAACTTCGAGTGCGTCGTGGACGGTATCGTCAAGGCTATTGTGCGCGCCCACAATAATCTACAGCCTGCCGTGATTCGTGTCGCCAAGGGCGAATGCCTCAACGCGTCAGTGAACCGCTCGGAAGAGGCGTATAACGCCAACCCGGAACCCGAACGCGCCAAGTACAAGCACAACACGGACAAGGAGATGACGCTCTGGCGGTTCGACGGTGTCAATGGGTTCCCCATTGGCATGATCAATTGGTACAGGCCCAGAAGCAACGACCCAGCTCTGCTTGGTAAGACACACTGACTGGATGGTATATGTTAGGTTTGCGGTGCATCCCACGAGCATGGGCAACTGGTACACGCTGATCACCGGCGACAACAAGGTGCGTACAACACGACGACTCTAGAGAAGATGCTGTGGAGATCTAATACTGTTCAACTGATCTATTCTATGCCTTTGTAGGGGTATGCGGCCCACGTCTTTGAGAAAGAGCTCGGCACGAACCACCTATTGGACCGCCCCCGCAGCTTTGTCGCGGCGTTTGCCCAGAGCAACGAAGGCGACGTGAGCCCCAACATTTGCGGTCCGCGCCACCACGTAACGCAGCACAAGGACTTTGAACGCATGCTCATTGTCGCGAACGCCCAGCTGAAAAAGGCCCATGATTTGTACCGCAAGGCGCTCTACTCGCCAGCGATATCGGGGCCGATTAGGTTTGCACATCAGTACGTCGAGTACGGCGACATCAAGCTTCTTGATAAGTGGCACATCCACGAGGAGTGCGCCGACTCGACGTCGCCTGGATGCATTGGCGTGTCAATGATTGGCGGTACGTCGTTTGATGGACGGGGTGTTGAAGTCGTGCGAGAGGGCATCACGTGGGGCATGCTGCCCAAAGTCACGACCGTACCCGAGCTACAAAACTCTCAAAAGGAAAAGCCCGTGATCTTCCCCACGGCCAGCTATGGACTTTCGCCCACCGTGCTCCCACTGCAGCTTGTGATCATTGGTGACACGCTCTCTCTCGCCGCGATTCCGTTTGAAGCCACGACTATGGCCGGAAGACGGCTCCGTGCCACCCTCCAAAAAATCCTTGTGGACGATCTCGCACTCCACAACGCAAGTGAGCCCGTAATCGCAGGCTTGAGCAATGCCTACAGTGGCTACTTGACGACCCGTGAAGAGTACGCAGTGCAGCGCTACGAAGGCGCGTCGACCCATTTCGGGCCAAATCAATTGTGCGCGACGCTCCAACAGTTCGAATCCCTCGCCCACGCCGCATGTCAGTCCAAAAAAGTCAAATTCTCGACTCTTGCGCCTCCCAAGATCACGGGCGTGGGCGTGCTGGATTATAACCTGCCCGTGGTTCACGACGGACTTCTGCCCAATGCGACTTATGGCGGCGTCATCACGGACGTGCTGAAAGAGTATCGGCCCGGTTCGACGGTCACCGCAACATTCCACGCCGCTCACCCAAAGAACAATCTGCGGACACAGGGCACATTTTTGGAAGTGCATCGCTGGCTCGTGGACGACGCGAGGCAGGGTGGCGGCGTGTGGGTCATCCACGCCGACGACGGCGACGCCAATACGTTTTTCCACTGGCGGCGGTGCGGCACATTTGCATCGACGGTCACGGTGGAGTGGTGTATCCCTGAGGCCACCGTACCCGGCAAGTACCGGCTCAAAGTGAACGGCGAGTACAAGCGCTTCTTCACAGGGAACATCACTTCATACAGTGGCGTCTCGTCGATGTTTGAGATTGTTCCCCCCACGGCTGAAGACGAGAGTGGAGGAGACGAAGAAGGTCGTTGGTGGCAAGTTGCGGCAGAAGAGAAGCTTCAGGACAAGAGCACGGGGAGATCACGCTCTTGAACGTCAAGTCGCATGGACACTCTGATCAAGTGCACGATCACGAGCCAGATAAAAGGAAGAGAATTGACGGTCCCGTTCACCAAAATCGAAGCCAAACAAAGAAGAACCGCAGCGACGGCAATGGCAAGGAACTCGTTCATGAGATGACGAGGTGACTCGACTGCTATCGTCCCTGGATCGAAACATGTATGAATGAGGGGTGGGCAGAGCGCGAATACTCTATCCACTGTAGCAGTGACGTATAATTCAAGACCTGGGTTGCCTCCAACGCCCAGACTCGCAGGCATCAACTGAATCCCGTGGTGTGATATCTACTGAACCAGGCTCTTGGAAGGTCGAGACGCTGCAAGTGTCACACATCTGCACCGACCGTCACCAGGGGCCATGAGGTTTGGTTACGAAAGCCAAGATCGTGCGTGTTTTTAATTGCCCAGCTATGCGAGAAACGGTATATTCCGATTGGCCCACTTCGTCTCTATCTTTGGGATGCCCACTACTCAGTGCTGGCGCGTTCCCTCCCTGCAGGTTCAAGACCAGACAGCACGTAGCTGATCACTGTGGCACCAAAGGCGCCGTTATTCACGTCGGCGTGTTGGCCATGGAGCCGCAGCAGTTCGATGCCCACGCGGACGATGCTGTGATCGTCGCGTCCAAGTCCGGCGAAGGGGAGGCTCACCAACTCCCCGACAGCGAGTTCAATGCTGAGCAGTTTGCGTCGCTCTTGAAGCAGAACCAGCTCATCGCGTACACCGTGTCGTGGGATCCACTAATGAAAGCCTTGGAGGCGCTAGCCACGTCGATGGCGCGGCAGCAGCAAATGCAAAGGGGCACCAACAGCGCCATCGACAAGATGCGCGAACGACTGGACCGTGCCGACCAGCATAAGCAGGAGTTGGCAGCGACGGTCTCCCAGCTGCAAGACCAAGTGGGTGCACTGAGTACAGAACTGCAGACAGCCAAGCACGAGCAGGACGCGCAGCGCGACGAGCTCCAGAAGCTCAGAGAGAACCAGACGGACGCGTCGTCTTCGGCAAGCGATGAGGCCTCTCGCGCAGCGTTCGCGAGTACCGACGAGCTCCAGAAAGTGAAGAAGACACTCTCGAACCAGCTACGCAAGTCGCTGTCGGCTGTGTTTGGCGACCAGTTTGTCGTGCACGACGGCGACGAAGACGACGAGGAAGTGAGTGCGACTAGCGACACGTTGGTGGTCGAGACGCAAGCGGATGGGTCCCTCGAAGACGGCGGATCGGTGTCACGACCGCCGTCTCGTCCGGGCACGGGAGTCTCCGGTGTGCTGCGGACACCACTGCCCGGCGTGCCATTTGCTTCCGAGGTGATCGTGAATGCTGAACTGGCCAAGCTGCGCGAGCAGCAGGCGGCACTCGAAGCCAAGTTCGCAACCCACAAGGATACAGTCGAGTTACTGGATGACAAGCTGGGCTCAATGGATGCTCGCCTTGACGCCGCAGCCGCTCTGCAGCAGCGACGCAACTCAACGCCTGCTGCAGCCAGTGGGCTCAGTACCGAAGCCCTTCAGCGACAGCTCGACGAGCTCAAGACCCAGCAGACGGCGCTTCTCCAGCAACTCCGAGATCAGGCGATCACGGTGGACAAGCAGGCGTCCGGTTTCAAGGAGATCGCGGCCACGCTGGACGACATGGCCATGCAGCAGAAAATGTACAGTGCACGCAGTGACGGTGCGAGTGGCGGTGGTGGATCGGACAGGACGGGCCTGCCGCAGCTCGACCTGTCGCTCGTGTTTGCCAAGATCGCCGACTTGCGGCGCGTCACGGACGCGACGATCGACCAGATCCAGCAAAGCGTCCGCGAGGCCGCTGACTCGACGACGACGCAGCAGGGCCAGCTCGACGCACTGCGCCGCGCGGTCGTGTTCAGCGAACAGCAAAAGCTTCGCCTCATGGAGGCTCGCTTGGCTCTTCAAAAGGAGCTGCTCGACCGCAACCAGACGCACCAGGACCGCGCCAAGCCTTCACTGGCCGAGTGGAAGAAACAGCTCGAGCAAATGGACGACAAACTCCTCGTACAGGGCATGTGTGACCCGGACACGCTGGGCGAACTGCAGCAGCTACAGCGCAACTACCACCGCACCATGCTCACGATGACGCCGCTGATCCACTCACCGCTGATGATTGCCGAGTCGCTCCAGCAGCTCGCCGACGAGGTCAAGGATCTCCAGGGCGGCATGCAGTCGGGCGTGCTCACAGTCGTGCTTGGTGGACCCAATTGCGACCAGTCCCATGCACGCGTGGACGAGTTCGCGACCAAGCTGCGGTACCTCGACGAGGAGATCACGGCCACGCAGCAAGTCAACGTGGTGACGGAGAAGAAGAACGACCCGCTGCTCAAGTCGCTCGACACGATGCGCGACAAGCTCGAGAGTCTTTCGTCGCTGTGGCACCAGAACCTCCTCAAGAAGAAGCGAGCCACCGACGGTTCGTCCTCCGAGACGCCGCGAAGCGACCAGGCGATGATGTCTTCTTCTGCTTCCGAGGCACTACGGGATGTGGAGCTGCGATTGATGGGCGCCGTGCGGCGCATCGGCTCGCTCGAAGAAGACGTCGATCGGCTCGGCGCACTTGTGCACGGCCAGCAGCAACAGGGCGGAGGAGCCCAAGGCGCCGCCGCGGAGGACGTGACCAAGCTTCGCAAGGAACTGCAGGCCGAGATCCACCGCCTCTCCAATGCACTGGCCGGACTGCAGGCGTCGGCGTCCATGCCGCTCGTGCCAACTGCGCCACCGGGACGCTCGAGCAATGCGTCGTCACCCGCTCGCGGCGATCTCGTGAGCGATCTCCACGCACAAATGGTCAAGCGCAAGGAGCTGGACGGCCGCTTCCACGACGACGGCGACGACAGCGGCTCTCCTGGCCAGCAACGCACGCACACGTACGACGCGCTGCTCAAGGACCTGACGAAAAAAGTCACGCAGGCCGTCCTGCAGCACGCCGACAAGTCGGGCGCCAGTGGCGGCGGCGGCCTCGCTCGTCCGGCGGGCATTGGCGCGAACCCGAACGTGAACTTCCGCGCATTGCTCGAGAACTTTACGCAGAAGTTCGACGACCGCCTCGACGACACGCGCGAGTTTACGCTCGAGGAGCTGGCCAAGCTGCGCCGGGAGCTACTCGATCTCGTCAAGGTGAGGCTCGAGGCGGCGCTGCGCGACTTGCGCAACGAGTTCCTGCAGGTTTACTACCCCACGAACGCATCGGGCGAGCCCACGAACGGCGACTCGACCGCCGTGGGCACCAAGCCCGTCATGTGCGTGGCGTGCTCGCGACCCGTGCCCGTGTCGGGCGTGGTGCGCGACTACCCGTCGGCCGAGATGATTGCCGAGCAGACGCACGCGCTGCTCCACGCCGAGCTCGAGTACGATCGCAACGACGACGACTTTGTCTACCGCGCCGGCTTCAAGATGCCCGCCGATCGGTTTGTTCTTTGGCTCATGAGTGGGAGGGAACCGTACACTGACTTGCTCCTATCTGACTGACTCACAGAAAGACCATGACGCTGCCGTTTCTCGCCAACAACATTCGTAGCCGCATCGCACTCAACAAGATTGACCGCAAGCCGCGGCGGCCAGGGCGGCAGCAGCACTCGCAGGGCAACCCCGTGGACAGCGTCGTGCGAGAGGTGAGCCTGGGTCTCGAGGAATCGATACTACTGGAGTGTGAGAGGGCTCACAAGACATCCTTACGCAGGCCATGGACCTCGACCGGAAACAGCGCCAACTGCTCGGGCAGCCGCCGTCACCACCGAAATAGAGGCGATTTACTAACACACATACACACATGAGAGAGAGAGAGATGGAGGAATCGCTCGTGCTGTTTCTAGTGGCTCTCTCTTTCTAACGATAATCCTAATCCTATCGCGTCTCGAGCAAAATCTCGACGGGCCGGTTGGGCACGACGCCCATGAAGCGCCGAGCGCGTAGCTCGCCCTGGAGTTCTTGCAGCTGCGGCAGCGCAGCACCATACTTTTGAGTCACGTCTGCCCACGCCAGCGTCGGGTACACGAGCGTACAGAACGTGCCCGACGCGTGGCGCAGGCGAATGTTGTGGACCGTCTCGGCCGACGTCTTGCCACCACCGTGCTGCGACGACTCGCGCTTGGTGCCGCACGTATAGACGGTCGCGTCCTGCCACACGACGGGCTCCTCACTGCTTTGGTCATCATCATTAGTATTACTCTCCATGGGGAAGAAGTCGCGCGGCTCTCGTGGCAGAGGGATCTGGAGAAAATGGGAAGAAGAGCCGTGCGCGTGGGCAAACACGAGACCAAAGTTGAGCTCCTCGCTGGTGGCCGAGGCGGGCGCGTGGGCGGGGAACTCGACACAGAGGAACTGCACTGGCGATGGCTGGTGAAGTCGGACGTCGTGCTCGATGGCGTCCACGAGCTGGGGTCCGTCGAATGCGTAGGCCTCGTGCAGTGCCGCCACGGACGGCAGCACGCGCACACGGGTGGCCGAGAGAAACGGCGCCGCGGCCGCACGCGCCTGTGTCTCGGCCTGGGCCTTGGCCTGTGCCTGGGCCTCGTCCTGTTGACGTTGCCGGCTTTTCCGGTCGCTGTCGTCGTCGCTGGCGTCGTCGTCATCCGAGTCGGCGTCGGCGAGCGGGTTCTTGCGCACGAGACTGGGGAAGCACGCCTTCACGTCCTGCAGCAACTGCACGGCGCACTCTCCCATCTCCAGCACCTGGATCGCGGGGGTCCCAGCGGCACTGCCACTGGCAGAGGCCGGCAGCGGCAGCACAAGCAAGAGGCGATGCGGCGACGGCTTGACGCGGCCGCCGAGACACGTGAGCTGCCGTGTGGTCGCCACGCCGGCGACGACGACCATGTCGGCGATGGGCAGCGCGCCCTTGGTGTCGATGCGCAGCGCATGCCAACGCAGCGGCGCGTCGCTGGCGCCATCGGCCGTGAACACGAGCATAACGGGATGGGAATGTTGCGTGATGGATATGCAGCATGCGTTAGGAACCGACATGCGTTATCTAGTCTCTCATGCACATGATACCGTAGCGCTTCTCTAGTACTGTACGACTGAAATGCATGAATGAATAGGAACTCTATGGAGGCTTTCGTCAGGCAGAAATCTCATTAGAAATCGTCAGCGACCCGAGCGGGTCTCCTACAAAAGGGTTGAAGTTTTGTAATCATCCGAAAGCCCTAAGGATAGTTATCTCTACCGAGTCTTCCCACTGTTCTCTTCGTGGGCACCCACAGTTGGCCACGTATTATTCAGCCACGCACGCTGTCTCCACACTGGGCAGTGCAGCATTCACACACATACGGAGGCTCCACTACAGTGTTCCAAGCTGATTGCCGAATGAGCGGAGCCACGACCAAACACCCATTTGCCGAAGGAGAGCTCTCCACCAGTCGATTGGGTACAGCAGTTATCAAACGTAGGTGTATACTGATACTATACAGTCAGAATACGGTGTACTTAAAATGTGGGTTACATAGTAGGTTACATTGTAACCTACACTGTAATCTCATACACAGTAATGTAAATTTTACGTTACTGGTAAAACGTAAATAGACCGTGTTGTCACATTTACAACGCGACGGCGGACAAGTATCGCAGCAGTTGGGATGGAAAGATTTTGGGCAATAGACAGCATGTGAGTACAGAGTTTACCCTTGCCGTACCAATGAGGTTTGCATTGTGGAAGGTGAACTGCACGTCGATAGGGAGGTTGGCAATCTGTGGGTCTGGTAATTATTAGATTGGTTCCTGCACGAATGTGCTTGGTCCGCTCGCTAGCTCTCTTCAAGCAAAGAGAGCTGCACTCGCGCACTCACATCTTGCCGTGCAGTTCACCTTTTTGCACCGGTACAATGTACCCACATGTTGTCCATTCCTGGGCAGAAATTTCTTCCCGCTAAGCAAAAAACGGATTCATTGAAGTCGAAACCGCATTTTCCAATCGAAACCTTGTTATCTGATCAGAGATGAGATTATCGATCTTGACGGCTCAATATCACCTACCCCCACCACCTAGCGGTTGAACCAATCAAAGTGACGAAGCTACCGCGCTCCATCACTTTGATTGGTATTATTCAAAACCCACTGGAGTGGGGTAGGGCTCGCAACCTTCAAAGTCAATTGAAATACCGTACAGTACTGTACGGAGGGAATTGCTTGCTCCTACCCAACGCGAGAGTCAGCCGCACAACACTCGACCAGCGTCGACACATCGAGTGCTTGTTGTTGGCAAAATCCCGACGCCATTTCCAACAGCAGACGGCCTAGCGGCCAAAGGGGGACCACCCGCCAACGCCCAATCGCCAACACCAACGCGCCGACGCGCATTCTCCCGCCGACACAGAGATCTTGTGTTGGTGGCATATTTAGCCGCGACTTCTCAGCGGACGACTCGGTTTGTTGGTCGCTCCTCCATCTCTACAGACTTGTTGGGGGAAAACGACAGAAGATTCGCAGTCTCCCCGCTCGCGCACGCATCCTGTCCACGGTGACATCTTCTTGAGGAACCTCTGCGGAAGCCGTCAGCGATAGAAACCACGGTAAACAGCCAACGGATCCTCAAAGGCGAGTCCAACTCTACTCTAACTATTCGTCTGCGACTTTCGGCCGCTTACCACCCGCTTTTCAGCCGTCATTTTTGCTGCTGAGTCCTCGAACCGCATGCGTCGTAGCCGCGAGTCGTTCGAAGCGCAATCCGAGCGCATTAGCCCCAGCGGCGGACTACCCCCGTCGCCTCCATCGCCGCCGTCGGGCATCTCGCTCTTGGAGAACCCGTACGAAGCGAGCCACAGCATCGAGTCGATCCCCGAGCTTTCTCCAGTGGCACTACACAGCGAAGACGAAGAAGTCGCGACCACACCGATAATGCCGCATAACCCCGACTTCTTCGACTCGAGCGGGATTTTCATGGACTCGTCAAGGAGCAATTTCAGCCACACCGACAACACGAATCCAACTGTTGGCTCTGCGCTTGCTGGTGTTGGTCCGCGGACGCCAACGACCCAGAACGGCGACTCCCAACTGTTGGATGCGCTCGGCCAGCCAACAAATCCCGAGAAACCCCCGAACCAACAGGGCGGAAACGTCGACCCGAGAGGCAGCGGCAACGTGGCGCTCTCCGTGAAGGCCTCGCCCGTGCTGGACATGCGCGACGTGACGATGATGGACGGGCCCGATGTCGAGATGGACGACGACGACGACGACGACGACGAGCGGTCGCTCATGAGCGACATGGACCGCGACGACAGCGACAGCGAAGACGGCGCCCCGGCCGAGCAAATCGCGCGCGACGCGATCGAGTTTCACGTGGACCGCGCGAGCGTCACGCGGTCGGGCGTGATCCCGTGCTGCGTCTTTGTGGGCCGCGTTACGTGGGGCGACATTGGCTGGGAGATCTACTTTGGCCAGAAGCAGATTCTGCGGCTCCACATTAGTCTCTTCTTCTACTTGGCGTTCCAGAAGCGGCAGCTGCTTTCGAGCGCCGTGCGCCTGCCGTGGACAATCTGGCGCGAAAAGCGCGCCGAGAAGCGCGTCCACGACGCGCTCACGGTCCAGAATTACATTCGCGCGCTGCTGGCCGACGACGATCTCCGGAATTCCGACCCGCTCTTGAGTTTCCTCGAGGTCAGTCCGTCGCGTGCCATGTCGCGGTACGGACCGTCGCTCAAGGAAGGCTACGTGCACATGCGCATGAACGGCGCGTTCCAGCTGCCGCTCTACACGTGCGTGAACCGCACGATCGAGGCGCTGTACCGCCACCTCTACCGCACGTGGATGCGGATCGCCTTCATCTCGGCGGTCGTGACCTTTATCTTGCCCATCGGACTGCTCATCGTCACGACGCTGCCGCGGTTTCTCTCGGGCAAAAAGACGCTCGTCACAGGCAATGGCGACGATGTCGAGCAGAAGACGGACGTGAGCCAAGTGTTTTTCGGCATCGCGGCCATCGGTGTGCTGCTCTTTATCGCCGTCTTTGTGTACAAGTTTTTCGACCACCGTCTCGGCGTGATCCGGCGCTGGGTCGTGCTCAAGCCCAACTGCTTTGCGGCGTACCGGCGGCGCAGCGACAAGGAACCGAGCGAAGTGTTTCTCTTTGACAAGACGTTTACGGCCCGGAAAGGGAGCTACCGCCAGGGTGTGTCGTGGATGCCCAGCGGCTTTGTCCTCGGCAGTCGGTCGGGCTTTATCGAGATCGACACGGGCCACTACTACACGCGACTGACCATGTCCATCTCGCTGGCGCTCGTCTGCTGGGTGCTCCTGACCATCTCTGGGGGAATCTACGACTTTGAAGCCATGCCATTTCGAGACCACGGCGTGCCCATCACGGAGATTCCCGCGTACAAGAACTGGACGCTGGCGGTCAACGCCACGCCGGGCCCTGACAGCGACGCTGCGTTGAGTCAGCTGTATTGCGGTTACTACTTTCGAACGCCCGTAAACGAGACTGTGCACGTCAGTACTGATGTCCGCGGTGCAGTCATCACGAAGCTGCCCGAGGGTTCCAACACGTCGACCATCTCAGCCATCCAGTATTTCCTCGGCGGCGACGATGTCGGCTTTAGCATCGGCTTGCTGTCCAACAATCTCCCCGCGGGGTCTCTTGTGGCCGTGAGCAAGAAAATCAACGTCAAGGAAGATCGATTCCTTCCCACCGGCTATAATATCTCGGCTAAACGAGTCGGCAGGACCCAGCTGCAGGCGCTCATTAGCGAGACGCTTTTGTCGTTCAATGCGACGTCGGACCTTTGTATCATCCCGATCAAGATCGCGCCGTTCAACTTTGAGGCCGTCGGGTACTACATTCTGATGCTGCTGGTAGGCGGCATGGTTTCGGCGACGTTTGGGTTGGCGCTGAACTACCTGATCTCGTACTTTGGTCTGTGGCACGCCCACGTACGTCGCGACCACTGGTACCGCTGCGTTAAGCGGCTCCAAAAAGTGAAGCGCCAAGACACGGAACATCGGTATCGCTCGTTTGCGCCGCAACACGTCAGCACGCTGCCCGCGTTCGAATGCTCCATCACGAGCAACCAGTCGACAGCGGCACCACTCTCGGTGCGAACGAAAGCCACGAGTGAAGGAAGCATCGATTCGTCGTCTTCGTTTGTGGCGCAACCACCGCCGCCCTGTGCCGTCGCGTGGCATGTCGATGGAGAGGACACGTACGAGGCCATGTACAAGGCCATTAGCGAAGCCAAGTTTGAGATTCTCATCGCGGGATGGTGGGTCACGCCCGACCTGTACTTACTGCGGCCGGGCCGTAAACTGCCTCCGCATTCCGATGACAATGCCAAGAAGACGAACGAGACACAATTGCGCAACTTGCTGTTGCTCAAGGCCGAGCAAGGCGTCAAGATCAATGTGCTCATCTACCGCGAGGTCAAGCTCGCGCTCACGTTGAACAGTGCCTACACGAAGCGAAGCCTGATGCTTCATCCAAACATTCGCGTGCTGCGGGATCCGATTTTCCAGATCCAGAGTTTGGGCTTTTGGTCGCACCACGAGAAGATTGTGTGCATCGATCAATCCCTCGCGTTCGCCGGTGGACTGGACCTGTGCTTCGGACGCTACGACCACAGCGGCCATCCGCTGAGTGATCCTGGAGGCGCGAACATTGAAGACCAGATGTGGCCGGGCAAGGATTACTCGAACCCGATCATCAAGGACTTCATCCGCGTCAACAAGCCGTTCGAAGATCTCATCGATCGCTCGTCCCAGCCTCGCATGCCCTGGCATGATGTGCATTGCAGTATCTCGGGCCCGGCCGTCCAGGACATTGCGTACCATTTCATTCAGCGCTGGAATTTTGTCTGCTCCAAGAACGATTATCAGCTGCGAACTGGATGGTGCATTTGCTTCCGCTCGCGTCGCTTCAAGCTTCTGCCCAAGTGCCTGCTACCGATGGATTTCAACGGGTGGACGTTGCGGTATCCATCGTCCGGCAAGAACCCGAGGGGCGAGGCTGTCATGAAAGTGCCTCTTGCTCGGGAAGACTCGGCGCAGATCGACGTGTTGGATGAACCGTTTCCGTTCCGAGTGATGCGCATGGCGCAACCGCGCGGAGCGACACGAGCGCGCTGGGGCGACGACGTGAATGACACTGTCGTGCACTCATCCCCCGGATCGGGCGGATCCACGAGCGAGCTGTCGAATGAACACCACAAGCACAATCCATCCAAGCAGACGCTCCGTGACCAGCGATGCCGTTCCATGGTGCAGGTCTTGCACCCGAACTCCAACATTTGCAGCATTCAAGTGTGCCGATCCGTCTCCATGTGGTCCGCCGGTGTTCCAACCGAGACGAGTATCCACGAAGCGTACATTGACATTATCGCCAAGGCCCAGCACTACGTGTACATTGAGAACCAGTTTTTCGTGTCGGGTCTGCACTCGAACGGCGTCGTGAGCAACCGCATTCTGCAGGCCCTCGTCCATCGCATTCAACGCGCCGTCGAAAACAACGAAGTGTTCCGAGTCTACGTCGTGATGCCGCTTCTGCCGGCCTTCGAAGGCAACATCCGCAGCGAAGAACTCACGAATCTCCACGCCGTGATGCACTGGCAATTCTCGAGTATCTCTCGCGGCGGACACAGTCTCTTTGAAGCGCTACGAAAGTTTACGGACCGACCCGACAGCTACGTGTCGTTCTATGGTCTGCGCAAGTACGGCATCCTGCCGAACGGGTGTGTCTCGACCGAGCAGATTTACATCCACAGCAAGTTAATGATCGCGGACGACAAGTATGCGATCATTGGCAGCGCCAACATCAACGACCGCAGCATGATGGGCGACCGCGATTCCGAGATCGCGCTCGTGATCGAAGACGTTCAGTTTGAAGACGGACTGATGAACGAGCGGCCGTACCGACGCGGCGTCGTGGCGGGCGCGCTGCGGATGCAGCTCTTCCGTGAGCACCTGGGCTTGGCCGAGGATGACGCCACGTCGCAGGATCCGACCGCCGAGTGGTCGTGGCTGCGCATCAAGAACATCTCGGCGAAAAACACGGCCATCTTTGAATCGGTCTTTGATTGCGCGCCGTCGAACCGCATGACGTCGTTCAGCAGCTTCAAGAGTTTCGAGATGACGCAGATCTTCGAGAACCAGCGCATTAACGTGAATGTGCTCAAGAAAGGCCACGGGCGCCACATTTGGGACAGCGGCAACCTCAAGGAAGGCGACTACGCGCCGTGGACCGACGTGAATGGCGTGCCGATCAACATGGACAAGGTCAATCTCGACGACTTTGTCATGGATCGGTTCAAGGACAAGAAGCGCAAGCATTTGTTCCTCATGGACCACGACGGGTGGTGCTACGCGCGCAACTTCTCCGTGTTCCAAGAAGTGCGCATGCAGAATTTCCGCAAGCGAGACAAGTTCCAGCACTTTATGACGGACCGTCTCATGGCGCAAGTGCGTCGGCGTCGCTGGGTGCGCAAGGACTCGGGTCTGCTGCCGGCGGCCGAGATGGTGCGCAACAGCTCGTTCAGCGAGAGTGATGATGACGACAACAGTCGGTGGGTGTCGCTCTGGCGTCGACTCCGGTCCGACTCGACCGCGACCCTCTCGCGCGCCAACTCATTCAACAACACTGGGCGCGCCGGTAATTCGCTCGCGTCGTCGATGGTGTATGCCGGCGAGAATTCGTATCCCAACTCGCCTGCGTTCTCATCGTTCCGCCGTGGACCACCAAGCTCGCCGCATGCACGAAGCGAGCAGGACCAAGGCCGGGACTCGAATGCGTGGCTCCAAGGAGGCGTGGCTCGATCCAGTACGATTGGCGCGACCACGAACATCCACATGCCACACCACCACGCGACTCGCGACTCGGAAGGTGGAGGCATCCGCGCAAGCGTGGACTCGACAAAGGGTGGAATTGGTCTCTCGCTCAAGAAATGGGCCTCGTTCATGGACACGCCGCTCGACCTCGGTCGTCGCTCCCGGTTCACAGAAGAGTACTTTGCTAAGGACAAGGACGAAGAAGTGTACGGGCAAACGTACACGCACGACGACCACCTGATGGAATCAGGCCGCCCCAGCACGCGAAGCGTGCAGAGCGTCGACGCCAACACGCCACGTCGCATGAGCGTGGGCGCCGGCGCACGGAGTATCGATCTTGGGGATGGTGAGTGCCAAATCGGCCACCTACAGACAGCCGCGACCGTGCGCAAGGAAGACGAGTCGAGGGCGCGCGGCCAGTTGTCCGAGATCCGCGGCCATTTGGTCGAATTCCCCATCGACTTTCTCAAGGAAGAGATCCTGCAGCCGTCCATTTTGCCGCGCGACCTTCACATCTAGGAGACAGCGCCTGTGTCTCTCTCTGCACGGTTACCTTCGCGTCCAATGGAACCTGCGAGCACCCTTCAGTACTGTCGTTTTGTGTGTGGAGTTAATATCAAATGAGTTTCGACTTTCTCCCTTTGGTTGTTTGATTTCAATAATGGAAGATACCATCGTCATCAGCTCAAGTCTCTTGAGCTCCGCCTCACCAAGATTACGAAGTACTGTAGTATTCGAACAGCCAAACTGACGCGACTCCAAGCGAAATGAATGAACGCCATACTACGTAGTATGCGGACACTACTGTTGGATGTGGTGGACTAGCAACACTCAGCCCAGCCCGTGCCTGGCAAGGGCTGAGCTCAGTGTAGGCACGGTGCCTAGATAAACACGAGTACTGTTACAACACTTTCGAGACACTGTAGTGGGTAGGAACGCCATTCGTGACGTAACCCCTTCATTCAGAATCACCGGCGCGAGAGATCAAGTAGAAACACAAAGATACACTACTCTTATTCAAAATTAGGAGGATCTACTATGGTCACAGTACGCCAACCGCACGTACACAGGAAACAACAGCGAGCTGATTTAGTTCTCGTCGCTCGGGACCTCCTCGGCGTCGGCGTCCGCCTGGTAGTCGGTCAGGTCAGTGGCAGACCGAGCATCGGCCTCAGTCGTCGTGTTGTACTCGGG
>JAADVZ010000154.1:0-47709 GCA_023335925.1 Pythium phragmitis | reverse complement strand
TGTCGCGCCCGCCGTACCCGCCACGGTCGCGGTCCCAGCGCGACCCCGACTGCGACTGCTGCTCCTGCTCCTGCTCTTGTACCGACGCGCTCTGCTGCTGCCGGTACTTTTCCCAGCGGTTCGCCACGGGCGTGGCGGCCGGCGGTGCGCTGGCCGGGGGCGACGCGTCTCGTTGGGTCCGTGGCGTCGTCGCCGACTGGCGCGGCGCCGCGCGGCTCTTGTCGCTCTCGCTCTTGTGCGCGCGCATCGCCGCGGCGGCCTCGGCGGGCGTGGGCGCATGGAGCGACAGGTCCTCGTCGTCGTCGGCGGCCCAGTCGCCGGCCTTCGCGGGTCGGAACATATTACTACTGCTGCGCGGTGGAGACAGAAGGCGAATGATTCCGATCCATTCACCCACTTTTGTTGGGAGCGAAGCGATTATGTGGGCCACACCAATGTACCCAACGGATGGTACAGAAGGACCATCACTCCGCTACTGACTGCGCCCACCATTCTCATTCATGGAACTGCTCACCAGGTCCGTTGGAGAAGGATTGCTGCGGACGACGGACTCATTCCCGAGCTTTCCTAGTGCTGCCAAGTCGCCTTCCCTCCCGCGTGTCTCACTGCCGGTCTCCCCATGCTGCGCTCGCTGCTGCTGCTGCTGGGCATCGCCACCGCGGGCGTCAGCGCCGCGCCGCTCAAGATTCCGCTCGTCGCGCAGCCGCGGTCGCGGCCAACGGCCGAGCTGCAGCGGCCGCACCGCAACGCCCCCGATGCTGCGGCCGTCAACCTGGACGCGGTCGTGCAGTGGAACGCCATCCGCAGCGCCAGCGGCCAGACCGCGCTGCCCATCCACGACGTCGGCAACGCGACCACGTCGCTGCTGGCAGCGCAGGGCCGCGTGCCGCTCGAGAACTTCATGGAGTTTCAGTTCTTTGGGCCCGTCGCGATCGGCTCGCCGCCGCAGGAGATCCTTGTGTGCTTTGACACGGGCTCGTCCGACTTGTGGGTGCCGGGCAAGTCGTGCGAGGCGTGCGCTGGTGACGGCCGCTTTGACCGCGCGGCCTCCACGACGTTCCAACGGGCCAAGGGGAACGGCCAGTTCTCGGTGCAGTACGGCAGCGGCACGGTCGGCGGCACGTACGGCCGGGACAGCGTGACGCTCGCGCAGTTTGGCGTCGAGAACGCGACCGTCGGCGTCGTGACGGTGGAGGAAGACTCGATGGCCAAGATGAAGGCCGACGGACTGCTCGGGCTCGCGTTCGACGGGCTCTCGACCTTTTCGCACCCGCCGCTCTTCTTCGCGCTGCTCCAGCAGCACCCCGACCTCCCACCCGTCTTTGCCTTTTACCTGAGCTACGAACCCAACACGGCCGGCTCGGAGCTGCACGTGGGGGGCTACGACGAAGAGTACATGAAGTCGATCGACGGCGAGTGGCAGTTCACGGACGTGCTGCCGCAGTACGGCCTCTGGACGTTCTGGAACGTCGAGATGCACTCGGTCCAGATCGGCGCCGACGACGCTGACATTTGCACGGGCGGCTGCGTGGGCTTTGTGGACTCTGGCACGTCGCTGCTGGGCATTCCGAGCAATCTCTACCTCGACTTCCTCTTTGCCGTCTCGCAGTCGGCGCAACCGTCGGGCTGCTACTGCGGCTTCACGCAGTACGGCTTCCAGTGCTTTCTCTGCAAGCCGAGCGACTTTCCGCCGCTGCGCATCGGTCTCGGCAAGACGCACTTCTACGTGCTCGAGGGCGACGACTACACGCTGTGCGTCGGGCTCACGTGCATCCTGCTCGTGCAGCCGAGCGGCCAGGACACGTGGGTGCTCGGCGACGTCTTCATGAAGAAGTTCTACTCGCTCTACGACGTCGAGAAGAAGCAAGTGGCCTTTGCGTGCTCCAAGAGCTCGGCGTTCTGCGGCAAGGAGACGGACGCGCGCGCCGCCGTGGCCTGGACGCGCCAGCGCAACGCCTTCGGCGAGGACACGCAGCTCGACCTGTACAACATGGACTCGCACGCCGTGCTCGTGCTCTTTGTCTCGGGGCTCTCGCTCGTGGGCGCCGCCTTCATTGTCGGCTCGTTCTGGCACTACCCGCAGCTCCACGCCACGCGCTCGCTCGCGCTGCTCTTCTCGCTCTCGGTCTGCACGTTCGTGTACAACCTCCAGGTCTGGATTGCCGGCATTGCGCGCGACATTCACGACCCGAACTCGGTCCTGTGCTCGCTGATCACGGGCGTGCAGCAGTTTGCCGGCACGGCCTCGCTCGTGTTCAGCGCCTGTCTCTGCATTGAGCTGCTCCGCGCCGTACGTGCGTTCCGCTCGAGCCACCACGATCTGTCGCGCATCTACCTCTTTGCCGCGTGGGTCTCGGCCGCCTCGGCCGCGGGCCTCGCGCTCTCGGCCGACGTCATTGGCTTTGTGCCCGTGGGCGCCTTGGGCCCGTGCCGCGTGTGCTACGCCGCGGGCCACTCGCCCGTGTGGGCCCGGCTGCTGCTCTTCTACTTTCCGGCGGCGCTCGTGCTCTTGCTCGCCGGCACGGGCGTGCACTTGGCCATCCGCACGCGCGAAGAGCGGTCGTCGCTGGGCTTCCAGAGCGAGAGCGACCGCCGGCTCACGCAGCTGCTGGCGGCGCTGGCCGGCGCCATGCTCGTGGCGTACGCCGTGCCGACGCTGCTGGGCTTTCTCACGGCCTTCGACGTGGTCAAGGCCTCGTCCACGTGGGTCTACATCGGGGAGGTGTGCTTCTACTCGCAGGGTCTGCTCAACTGCATCGTCTGGGCTTTCAGTCCGTCGTTCCGCGGCGCCCACTTTGCCGGCGCCCACGCCCAGCGGCGCGAGGGCGAGCGGCTCGTCCAGCGGCCGTAAACGGACGGGAGCTGGTGCAGTGGTGGTTCAGCTAGAATACGCTCAAAGACACAGACAGTTTCATTGGCTTTTGAGTCGGTTAGTTCCTTCTACTCGGACTTGAGCGACCCAATGGCGCCGTAGAAATCCCAAAAGTCGTCGTCGAGTAGCTCCACGGTGCTGCCGCCGGCGCCGTCCTCCATGAGCCCGCCGGCAAGCTGGCAAAAGAGATTGTCCTCGACCACGTAGTCGATGTGGTCGCCGTGGCGCACGGCCAAGTGGCCGCACCCGGGGCGGTGCGGGTCCTGCGACGCGTGGTGGTGGTGGTGGTGCGCGGGCTTGGGCTGCGTGCGTTTGGTCGTGGTCCCCACGACGCTCGCGTGGGCGCCGCCGCAGTCGCCCGAGAGGCTCTTGACATTGTCGACGCACACTAGGTGGTTCTTGACCACAAAGTCGCGGTGGTCGCCGTGCTGGATCGCCAAGTGGCCGCACGCCGTGTGCGCCGAGTAGTCGTGGAGCTTGGCCGTGGCCGCGACGGGACACGGCGAGTGGAGCGACGTCGACGAGAGCCGCGCCGCCATGGCGTCGGTCGCAGAGTGGGACGGAGAGGCAGCGGATGCGGGGAAGAGCGAGGCCGACGCGTCAAAGGCAAAGGGCTGCGGCTGGCAGTCGGTCGCGTCACTCGGCGGTATGCGGCCACCAACGGCGAACGAGTCGACGACGTGGATCGACTGGTGGAAGCTGTCGAACGCATTTGCGTGCACGTGGGCGGCCGCAAACGTCTCGGCGACGCTCTGCAGATGGTCGGGACAGCACGCTGCGGCAGCCGCAGGGGAAGGCGCCGACGTGCCCAGCAGCGCGTCCCACTCCTCAATCGAGAAGCAGTCGGGCAGCGTGTGCGCGTGGTCCTCGGTGCACTTGAGCTCGAAGTGGCGTTCCTTGCCCGGTCCGTTGGCGTGGTCCGTCGGCGAGATGGGCGTACTACCACCCGTCACGGTCGGTCGCGGCGGCGTCCGCTTGTCGTCGGTCTCGGTGGTCGCAGCGCTCTGTTGCTCCGACGCGATGATCGCTTTCGCCACGAGCCGGCGCTTCATCGACAGCTTCTTCTTCCCGGCGGACGCGGCGCAGCCATCGTCATGGCCGTGGGACCGCTCGTGCTTGTGGAGATCAAAGCGCCGCGCAAAGCGGCGTCCGCAGCCGGGAAACTCGCACGCGTACGGCTTGCTGCCGCTGTGCGTGCGCTCGTGGCTGAGCAGGTCCGAGCGCCGAGCAAACCGCTTGCCGCAGCCGCTGTGCTGGCACGTGTACGGCTTCTCGCCCGTGTGCACGCGCTGGTGCACTTCCATGTCGGCCTTGCGCAGGAACGAGCGGCCGCAGTCGGCGCAGCGGAACGGCTTGTCGCCGCCGTGGATGTGCTGGTGGCGCTTGAGGTTGCCCTTGAGCTGGAACTGGCGGCCGCAGCCCGGGAAGCGGCAGAGAAACACGACCGCGGGCGCCGCGGCGCCAGGCACCGCCACTTCGACGGGCGAGAGATCCGCCACCGGGTCCCATGCGTCCTGCGGGGCAGCATCGGTCGTCATCATGGTACGGAATGGAAGGGAAGAAAGTGAGCTGACGCGTTTTGGCGGTCGCAGCCGCTGAGTTGGCCGACGGCGGATGCGGATCGGATTGGATGGCCGCGGGCGGCGGCTCGTCCCACGCACGCACACGCAACGGGCGCGCGTGAGAGGTCGAAGCAGCGAATGACCAGCGAGCCACGGAAGGCTGTGTGCTGCGGAGACCGCCGTCAACGAGCCGCCGTCGGATAAATAGTAATATTCCCGAGGCTGGTGCCACCGACCAGTCAACGTAGCTGGTGGCGACATCAGAAAGATCTGATACTTTGGGACCGAAATACCAAAACAGGGTGCGTTTCATATATCTCCCCAATCAACAATCACCAGAGCTCACACTTGGTCGTGGGGTTCATGGGGCTCTCGGGCGCGCACTCAAACGCGCGAGCGAACGCGCGACTGTTCATGGCGACGCCATTCACGCGCCACTTGTTCGGCGCATGCGGCTCGCGAGTGAGAAGCTGCTGCCGCGCGAACGCGTCGCGCGACTTGCTGCACCACACGTGACCAAACGCGACGAACAAGAGCCGCTCGGCCTCGTCGCCAGCTGCATTCGTGGGCTCGCGCCACTGGCGGAACGCGTCCAGCGCTAGCTGCACGCCGCCATTGTCGGCAATGTTCTCGCTGAGTGTCGCGTTCCCGTCCACCATGCCCAGCACGCTGCCGCCTTCTCCCCGAACCTCAAACCCACTGTACTGCGTCTTCAGACACTGCGCTCGCGCGTCGAACCGCCGCGCCGTCTCGCGTGTCCACCACTCGCGCAGCGTCCCCGTGCCGTCGTATTTGCGGCCATTGTTGTCAAACCCGTGGGTCAATTCGTGGCCGATGACGGCGCCGAGAGCCCCGAGATTCTGGGCCGCAGTTCCGACGTCGCCGGCGCCACTGACGAAAAACGGCGGCTGCAGAATCGCCGCTGGAAAGACCATTTGGTTCTGCCACGGCGAGTAGTAAGCATTCACTTCGGCGGCCGAAATGGCCCACTCGGTGCGGTCCACTGGCGTTGCGATCTTGGCGACTGCGCGGCCAAAGCTATGCGTATTGATCGCCACGACGTTCGCCACATAGTCGTCACGACTCAGCCGCGTGAAGGGGTATCTATATTGTTGGGCGCTTGTGCTGCGGCCAATGAGATTGGCCACGCGCTGGAGCTTGGCCTGAGCCTGCGTGCGCGTGGCGCCGTCGAGCCAGTCCAGCGTCGCGACGCGGTCGGCCATCGCGCGTTCGACCGCCGTGACCATCTGCTGGACCTGATCGGTGCGGCGCGTGTCCAGCATTCTCGCATAGTACAGCTGACCGACGAGATGCGGCAGAAACGTCGTGAGGGCACTCGTACACACACGCGCGCGCGTTGCCGGTTTTCTGAGTCCGTGGAGCGTTTGCCCAAAGAACGAAAAGCGCGCCTGGAGAAACGGCTCACCGAGGTACGGCGCAAACGAGTGGACGTAGAGAAACGATAGGTAGAGACGCAAGTCCGCGAGGCTCGTGGCCAGCAGCAGCTTTTCGAGGCCGTCAAAGTACGCGAGCGAGCGAAACACGACGGTGCTGTTCGTGGTCAGTGCCGACCGCTCAAGTAAACGCCCATTGTCGCTCCATGCGCCAAACGCCAGTGGGAACCTGGCCACGGCCTCGACGTACTTGAGCGGAAAGTACGACTTGGCCATATCACGCGCGTCATCGGGGCTTGGCTTGAGCGCTGCGACGTGTTTCTCGAGCGTGATCACTGTGGTCTCGGCATTGGCGGTCGTGGGTGTCGGAACCCCCGCGAGCGAGAGAATCGTGCGAATGTACTTGCGGAAGGCCGGCTCCACGCTGGCAAACGTGGCGTTGCTGAGGTAGTAGGACGCGGCCGGCAGCGCAAGCGCACCGCTGGTGGTGTAGAGCACGTTGGTGGTGGCGTTGCGTGCGTCGGCGCCGACCCCTACGCCCACGAGCAGACTCGGTCCGGTCTTGCTGATCTCGGCGGCCAGGCCGAGCAGCTCCGGTGTGGTGGCAGCCGCCGCAATCTTGGCGAGCATGGGCTGCAGCGGCGTGCTGCCACGCGCCGTGAGCGTGCCGACGGCCATGCAGGACGCCCACAAGTCGCCCACAAGCGACCGGTCTTCCTTGGCAATTTCTTGAATGACCTTGTTGCGTCGGTCGCCCACAGTGTCGAACGAGTACGAAAGCACCTGGCGGTCGCTCGGCAGCGTCGTGTTCTGGAGCCAGCCACCGCAGGCGTACTGGTAAAAGTCGTCGCACGGATCGACGGTCGTGTCGAGCAGCTGCGCGACATCCGGTGGGAACGCCGCGTGCGCCGTCGCGATGAGGAGCCCCCCAAGCGACGCGAATCGAACGACGGCGGTGGTCATGAAAGCGGCGGTCTCAATGGCGATGTGAGGGCGACGTGCCTGCCAGCGAGACGTCGTCTCCTGTCCCAGATGAGACCGAGTTTCTTCAACTGAGACCGACTGAGACCGAGATAAGAGACTCAGGTTCGTGTGGGTATACTGTAATTACAACGGTCCTAAAACACCCCGTAGGGGGGGGGACAAAATCGACGCCACTACCAAGCGTCCAAAACTGCAGTGCTTTTGTTGGTCGCTGCACCAAAGCGAGGGCCTTCCGACCTCTTTACCAGAGCTGGCACTTGGTCTCGGGGTTCATGGGCGTGCCCACGGCGCAGCCAAAGGTGTCGCCAAAGTGCGCGCTGTTCATGGCCACGCCCTTGGCGCGCCACTCGCCGGGTGAGTGCGGGTCCGTGCGGATGAGGTTGGCGATCGCGGCGTCGCGGTCGAGGCTGCACCACGTTTGCGCGAAGGCGAGGAAGAGCGTCTGGTTGGCCTCCTTCTCCGAGACCGTCTTGTCGAGCGCGGCCGTCTTGGCGAACTCGTGGTAGGCGTCCCACGAGAGGCTGAAGCCGCCGTTGTCGG
Organism: Pythium phragmitis; assembly: GCA_023335925.1. Lineage (NCBI taxonomy): Eukaryota > Oomycota > Peronosporomycetes > Pythiales > Pythiaceae > Pythium > Pythium phragmitis. The sequence goes on along the minus strand of JAADVZ010000154.1, from coordinate 40,357 downwards.
CAATGTTCTCCGTGATGGTCGTGACGCCGTTCATGGTGATGAACGGCTTTCCCGTCTCGCCTGACGTGACGTTGAACGACGAGTACTGGTTCTTCATGCACGTGGCGCGCTTCTCGAACTCGGCTTCCGTGCTGGCGGTCCACCAGTTGCGGCGCGTGCCATCGCCGTCGTACGCACGGCCCTTGGAGTCGAACCCGTGGGTCAGCTCGTGGCCAATGACCGCGCCGATCGAGCCAAAGTTCTGCGCCGGGTGGGCCTTGCCGCTGAAGAACGGCTCCTGGAGAATCGCGGCCGGGAACACCATCTTGTTCTCGAGCGGCGAGTAGTAGGCGTTGACCTCGGCGGGCGAGATGGACCAGAGGTCGCGGTCTACGGCGTTGCCGAGCTTCTTGACCTTGTTGGTGTAGTCGTTTTCGAGGATCGACTGGATGTTGTTGTACAGCGCGTCGCGTGCGAGTGCGAACGGGTAGCTCTGCTTGACGGTCGACTGGCCCACGAGGTTGGCCACCTTGCCCAGCTTGGCGGCCGCCTCGAGCCGCGTCGGGTTGTCGAGCCAGTCGAGCTTGGCGATGTGGTCGGCCATGGCGTTGTTGATGAGCTTGGACATGAGTCGCGCGCTGTCCTCGCGCTCCTTGTCAAACATCTTCATAAAGTAGTACTTGCCGATCAGGTCTGGGAAAAACTGCTTGACACGGAAGACGCAGATGCTGTCGCGCGTCGAGCGCGCGGTCTGTCCGTTGATTTCCTTGGAGAAGAAGTCGAAGTACGCGTCGTAGAACGGCTCGCTGAGGTACCGCACGCGGTTGTTGACGAGCTGGAAGGCGAGGTACGTCTTGATCTCGGTCGCCGTCAGCGCCGCGATCGCCTTCTCCAAGAGGTCGGGGTAGTCAAAGTAGTAGAAAATGACCTTGGAGTCCGTCGTGAGCTTGCTCTTCTCGAGAATGCCCGCGCCAGTGAAGTAGGCGCCGATCGACAGCGGCCACCGCTTCATGGCGTCACCGATCGCGATCGGGTTGTAGTACGCGTCCTCGCCCGTCTGGTCCTGGACCTTCGTGAGCAAATCGAAGAGCGCCAACTCGACCTTGAGCACCGTGTCTTCAAAGTACTTGGCATCAAGCGCCACGGCGCCGCCCTGCTGGTTGCCCTGCTGACTGCCGGCGTTCGGGTTGAAGCCCGACGCCTTCATGACGGTCGTGATGTACTTGCGGTACCCGGCCTCGTGCTTGGCCCACCACGCCTCGTCGCCGTAGTAGCTCAGGTCGGGAAGCGAGAGGTCGGCGTTGCCCACGTACATGATGTTCTGCTTGGCGTTCTTGTAGTCGCCGGCGATGTCAAAGTTGATGCCAAACCGGGCGCTTGTCTTGGCCAGCTCGCCGGCGACGCGCATGAGGTCCGTCTTGGTCGCGGCCTTGGAGATCTTGTTGAACTGCGTCGCGAGCACCTTGTTGCCAAGCGCATTGAGGGTCGTCGTGTCGCGGCACGAGTCCCAGAAGTCGCCAATGAGCGGCCAGTCCTGGTTCACAATGTCTTGGATCACGGCCTCGTTGCGGTCCGTGACGACCGAGAACGACGTGTCCTTGGAGCGGTCGTTCGGGCTCAGCGGATTCGCCTTGATCCAGCTGCCGCACGCGTACTTGTAGAAGTCGTCGCACGGGCTCACGGTCGTGTCAATGAGCTTGGCGACATTCGCGGGGATCGCGGCCTGGGTCGGCGCGGCCGCGAGCGCGGCGAGGGCGATGGTGGAGCTGACAAAGACCTTCATAGCTGTCGAGAGAGCTGCTGGGGTGAGGCTTCTGTCGATCACTTGAGGCCGAGCAAGCGAGATTCGGAATGAGCAAACGGAGGGAGAGAGGAAGCGGAGACTGGGGCGGGCTGACAGGCCCGTGTCATACGTACAGTAGGGATTGTTGGCCAGGTCAGCACGCGAGCGGAGGAGGGTGGTGCGGGTCAGGTACTTAGTGGCGCCGGTCCCATTGGCGCCCAACGTGTCCCGGCGTTACCCCATCGGGAGGTCCCGTGTCAAGGAAACGGAAGCCGGTGTCTCGGCTATGCACCAGTTACGACCACTGATGATCCCATCTGGAGTCTGAGCCGTGGCATTGCCAATACATGTTTTATCCACTAACGTTAGTACAGTAGTGTATGAATGAGCTTTCCAGTTCCCTCGGTCCGGTCCACAGAGGGGGCCCGCAATCCGCACTGAGGATGTACAGTATGTAATCTGTGCCACAGAGTCTGCGGGACTCCGCGGCTCCTTGCTGACACTTCCTGGCTGAGGCTCTGGGACTGTGAGTGGTCCCGTCCAGGTGCATAGTCGGGGCACAAGCTTTGACACCGGAGTCCCGTGACAGAACATCCAAGAAAGTACAGTACAGTCGTCCAAGTTATGGAGACCAACTGGTCTGGTCCAGTGCAATCAAGAGCACCAGCTGTTGGGAGCCTTCGGTCACTACGGGAACCCAAACCGAGGGCGATTGTGGGAAGTTGTTGACGCTGCTGAGAAGACGAGAAGCCTAACGTTAACAGATTTGCATTCATTATCATACAGGAAGAGCACAGTCGGAGCCACTCTTCGCTTGCTTGATGGCTCTGTTGACAACTGTTGTATCCTACGCGCCTTAGAGGAAAAGTTCCCCCGCCTCTGAGGCGGGGGACTTCTTGGGAGGCGGTCTCATCCTGACTGTGCGTACCCCACACGGCACCTTTGTGTCCGTGAGCTTTACCTGCTCGACTAAATCATATTCTATGCCTCTGCAGCTCTCGCTTGCGTGAAATGCCAATTCTGCGCCCTAATCAAGCCAACCAACGGCCGCAACCGGGGATTCCCATTGAAGGAGATGGATGACGCTGGCGCACGCTGTGGCGCATTCATTCACTCATTGCAGCTGGCTAAAGTATGCTGCAGACAGGAGGCCCTCGGTACATCGTGACTCACGACGCGTGAGTGAATGCAAGAAGGATGCTGCAACCCCAGAGTGCGATTCGCAAGAGGTAAAAAGAAGTGACCCGGTTCTTAGAGGCGCTACACACTGTACATATGTATGTGGACCACCATGGACTGTACGAGTGTTGGAGCCAGTACTGTAGTGCGGATACATGTAGCACTCACCACAAGCTAACTTACGAGGAGAGAGTCGACTTGAACCGCCGACAGTTGGAGAGGACAGAGAATCGTGAGTTGCTGAATCTGAGAATGGAACCACAACGAGACGAAGCGAGCCACGGAAGCACGTGAGTAATCTCATGGTCAAACGAACCGTTGAACAATGGAGCTCTTCATTCATACAGCACTGTACTCTATGTGGGCGAGCCTTGGAAGCCCAGCGTGAATGTGTCAACCCTAGTCCTCGGCCTTCGGCCTGCGGAGCCAAGCGAGATGTGTCGGAGTGGCGGCTCCGTGCTGGGCAACTCTTTGACCAGCAATTCTCAGACGGCACTCTGGGCAAGTGCCGTCTGACTTGTATGGTAACTGTCGGTCGTGGTAGCGTCGTTGAAAGCTTGTGACAGCTATGTGCCACACGTGTCACCGTGTCTCGTTTCCTTCTATCGAGCGAATAGGGAATTTCCGTGCACCGACTCAAGGTATCGGACTGAGAACTTTCTAACAGAGCAATTATGTATATTGGTAGTGACAACATTCCGATGGATGACGGGGCTGTACAGACTGTGTTGATCCCCAAACGCTCTCATCCAACAGCACAGTGGCCCACACTTCGAACAGCGTTGGTTGCCGCGATAGGTGTCCCCCCGTTGCATGCTGCATGTCCTCTCTCTCGTCAATGGCCGCCGTTTACGGGCGTGGCGTTCTCGTCAAGCGACAAGCGCGACATCGTTGGGCGCGTCGCCGCGACTTCCTCGTGGTCCTGCATAACGAGCTGGATCTGCTGGGTGATCAAGTCGTCTTGGGAGGCAACGGCATTTGGTTGCGGCGGTAGTGATGCCTGCGCGGCCCCCAACTCCTGTCGCACTCGGAGCAGCCACGCTGCAGCCTTCTGATACGACTGGTTCAATGCGTAGGCCTCTTCAAAGCACGCTGCGGCCTGCATAAGCTGCCTCTTGGAGTAGTGGCACAGACCCATGTTGTGACTCGTGACATGGTGCTTGCCCATCTCCTTGGACGACTCCAAGTAGTAGGCGAGCGCCGAATCAAAGTCATGGAGCCCGTAGAACACACGGCCAATCTCAAACGCAATGTCCTTCTCCCTGTCGAGTGCGTAGTAGTTTCTCCAGATCAGCGGCATGCCCATGCTCACGTCGCGCTTGAGTTTCGGCGTCGATGTTGGCGTTTGGTCGAGCAGCACATCGCGGAACTTGAAAAATGTATCGGGGTCCCAGTAGCTGAGTTTGAGCAGCGCGAGCACGGCCTTGAGCGACGGCGTCTTGGCGTCTTCCTTGAGGGCCTTTTGCATGACGAAGTAGTCGTTCGGTCCGAATGCCGAAATCTCGTCGTCAAACGCCTGCGTGAGCTGTGGGAACGAGCGGCTGCGCTCTTCACAGACGCGGTCCAGTCCGTGGCAGTACAGATCGCCAATGGGGGTCGCCGCCGTCTGAGACGTCGTCTTGGGCAGCACAAACATCGACACCTTCAGGCTCGCTTCTTCTTGCGGACAGTGGACAGCAAATCCGCCGCGGCTCGCAAAGTAGACACCGATGGCGTGGTAGTTGACCATCACTGAGAAGCTTCCGTGGACCGCGATGTGAGGGTCAGAAAGGCCACGGAAATGGTCGGGGTTGTTGTTGCCTTTGTCTCCCGAGAGAACCACGAGACGGCCATCGACGGCGAGTTCACTCAAGCGGTCGATGGCGGTGAGGGCGCCGACCGGCACGAGAATGGTGGCGCCGGACGACTGCGGGTGGTAATAATCGTGGTACCACTTGAGGATGTTGTTGAGATGCGGCTTGTCGTCTCCGTAGTAGTTGGCGTCGATGGGCTCGTACTTGTAGAGGTTCGACAAACGCTTGATGATCTCTGGGTCCAGCGGGTCCGGCTCCTCGGCATGCCTCGAGCCGACACTGATGAGCCCTTCCTTGAGGAAGCCGTCCGCGACTTGAAAGAGATCGTGATACAGCGTGTCGAAGAGGTAATTGGCTATGATACCCACTGGATTCTTGCACGTGCCTGGCCGCACGACCTCCTTCGAGTTATAGAGCCGCAATTCCGAGTCTTTCGTGGCGTCAAAGATCGCGAAGTCCACGATACCACCTGCGACAAACGGTGCCAACGCCGGGTGGGTCTTCCAGAAGTTGAAGTTCTGTTCGGTAAAGTCGGTCATGATGTAGCGGATCTTGCCGAGCGGGAAGTCCATCGCGGATTGTGCCTCGGCGAGCGCTTTGAGGAAGTAGTAACTGAACTTGCCCGAGCCTGTACCCAACTCCACAATATAGAACGGCTCGTTCGGATCCAGCTGTGGTCGTAACAAATGGAGGGTTAAGTTCACTGGTACTGGCGTCCCATACTTCAGCAAATCCGTACCGGAGACGCTGCGTTCGGTCGCATAGCGTCGCGCATGAACGCGCGCAGCACGTTGCTGTACTTCTTGGCGATGAAGGTGTTGGACGTGATAAAGTGGGGCACGATACCTTGCGCCCACGAGTCGACACCCTGGCGGTCGTAGAACGACATCATGAGCTTCCACAGGTGGCACTTGGAGAACGTTGTGAAGTCCTCGAGCTGGCAACGTGGCGCGTCGGCGCCAGGCACGACGTCATGACCGCGTACTTCGTTCTCTTTGCGCTGCAGCTGCACCAGGAGGTTCGTGCAGTTGTTACACGCGCAGGCGGCGAGCTGGGCGAGTGTCGGTGGCGCTGGCATGGGCGGTTGCGTATTTGGCGGTTGAGTGCACATGTCTACGGCTATCGGCGTCTTGCCTACCGTCGCGGACGCTGTGAGCTGCGCGCTCGAGGTCGGATGAACAGCGCTGGTCGGGTTTTCTGGAGGGACAGTCATGGCGACGGATGGTGGGGGAGAAGAAAAGGTGGATTTGGGCTGCTGGCGACGCGGTAAGACGGCGAGTGAGGCACTGGTGGTGGTGGCGGCGGAGGCGGCGGCGGCAGAGGTCGTGGCTCTTCAGGACCCGAGGTGCCGGGTGGCCCAAGGATCATTCGCCGTTTCAAAATGCTCGCAGGAGAAACGGAACCGCTCATACAGCAGATAGTGATGTCATAAGAAACTATTTAGAAATGACAGTCCCGGTTTCTATCTAATAGTTGTGATTAGAAACAGATGACCTACACTCTTCAGTGTTTCCGCGGCAACTTCAAACTTCTTCCCCGCCCCAACCTCAAAGCAAGAATCGCCACCAAAGGGAAACGAGCAAGCGCGAGAGGTCGGAAACGGCGGCGGATTACGTACGACGCGCTGTCGACATGCGATGGCTAATGCAGACAGTGGCGTGGCGTGTAGGCGAGCAGGCGATGAAGATGACGAAGCCCAGCGAGACGGCAACCAGCGGCAAGGCGAACTACAACACGCGGGTGAGCGAAAGCGCCAGCCAGATGGAAGAAACGCCGCTCCACGCAGCTGCGGAAGAAGACGATTTCGTGTCGCAGTGTCGAATGCAAGCGCGGGAGCTGGGCGAGCGGAAGCTGGAGCAGGAGCAGCGCCTCGCAGCGCTCGTCGAGAGTGCGTGCTTTTAGACTGCGTTTGTTAGGCAGGCAGATGGAAATGGTGCTTATTGCACCTGAGTGTAGGTTCCTTCGGCCAGCTCGAACAAATTTTCAACGCGTTGCTGCAGTCGGTCCAAGAAACCACTGCGGCGCACCACGCCCAGTTCGAAGAGGCGTCTGCGATGCTCGAAGGAAATCTAGACCGCCATGAACAGGTATGGTATTGCTTGGTGATAGACGCATGAGCGGATGGTCCACTCACCACGTCCGTTTTGTCGTGGCATAGGTCGAGACGAAGCTCCGTGCAATCATGGCGATTCTTATGGGTGGATCCAGTCAGCAGTGATGCGTTGGCGCAACCTTCGTGCAACAAACCCATAATAAACCTCGCAGATGCTGCATAAAACCTCGCTATGGTCTGATGGATGAGGTCACTCGGGTATTGAAGCCATGGCATCTCGAACCATGCTGCGCGACGTGGGTGCCGTGTCGTCGACGAGCGATCCGCAAGTGACAGCGCTGCTTGACGGCAACTTCCATTGGTTCGACCAGTGGAAGAGCGGGCGTGAGGTAAACCGCCGCTCGAAGTTGACGCGGCTGCGGCTGACGCTCGACCACTTGCTCACTCGCGTGCGTGCGCCTCGTTCTCGCCTTGACAAGGGAATGGTACTGACTTTCTCCAATTGTACAGATGCTTGGTGCGCGTGACTACGCTGGAGCAGCGCAAGTGCTATCAGTGATGTACCATCGGTTCACGCTTATTCCGTCGCGCTGCGTGCAGGTTTGGAGCTTTCGATCTGATTCTGCCTTAGTGCCCGTTGGCGATTGCTGAGATTCTCGGCCTTGATGCGTTTCGTAGGCGAGTTTGGAGATCTTGCGACGCCACCCACAGCACCACAAAGAAGAGCTTATGCAGTTTTACCAAAGCGCATTGCAGAACGGCCGTTTAGATGTGCGTCCACATCCACCGTGGTTTCGTCGTCGCGCGAGCATACTAACGCCCAGCATTGGGAACATGTGCAGCAAGTTATTGTGTACAAGGAGATGTTCATGCTTCACATTGTGTCGGGCGATTATTACGAGGCCTACCACCTCTTCAAGGGCGAAATGCAAGAGGTGCGATAGCTCAAACTGAGTTACTCTTTCGCCGAGCTGCGGTTTAACGGAGGTTCATGGGTACGTTTTTACAGCTCGATGTTCATCACGACGCGCATTTGCAGGGAACGTTTGGGATGGTTTGCTACTGGTTGCTCTTCATTGAGTCGGACGAGTTGCGAAGCAGATTTATTCAGGAGGGCGACTCCCATCACACCCTGCCTGATGACGACGACGCCGAAAGCGATATGTGGAACCCTTTTGAAAGATCTCGATGGCAGTCACATCAAAGCCGAGATCGATCAACTACCGCCGCTTCGTCGGCGTTAGAGCTCGTGGATAGTCGGTACATGTACAAGACTGCCATTGGTGTCCACATATTGTACCAAGAAGCGGCCACGGCGCTACGTCGCGCCATTGCTGTCAGTCCCGAGTCGGTAGTGTTTCTCGAGTTCTACGCCCAGTTGCTCACACTCGCCGGGGACACGGATCGAGCGTGCGATCTACTCGAGCACTTTTACTACCTGCATCCTACAGACCCTCACGCTGCTCGATTGGTACGTACGCGTCGTCAACCTCGCTCGTGTTCTTGTGTAATCTAACAATCCTTCCAGCTTGCAAGCTACTTAGAAGCTCATTTTCCCGAATCCGCCGATGCTCGAGTGGATATCTATGCCAAGTTGGTACAGTTGTTTGGCCGAATGTCCGAGAATGGGTGGTGCTGATTTTAATGTTTCAGGTGGCTCCAAAATGACCCGTCGAGCTCAGAGGCTTTGAGAAAGCTGCTCGAGCAGTCCAGAAAACTTGAGCTCATTTCACGTGAACGCCTCCTGATGCTGCTTGCGAGTGCGATCGACGTGATGGGCGGTGATCTCCATCTCGCTCAGGCGCCCGAAACAGTTATTCAACTCTACAGAGCTTTTAATCAGGTTGTTCAAGCATGCCGAGTCGATGGAGAGAGTCAAGATGCTGACCCAGGCAGCGCTGCCCTCCGGACCATACGCGCTTCTCGACAGTGGTGGTTATCGTCGTATTTGTCGCGTCCGGCGACACCAGATCAAGTTATCGCATTTATTTCATGCAACGAAGTGTTTCACGAGGTTGTGGTCGTGAAAGCGGTGTTGGCCTACCATCTTTTCAACGAAGATGGGCTTACGATCGGTCGGGCGGTTCACACGCTCAGTCTCACGAGTCCAAGTGCTCTGAACGCTGACTACATGAAGGAGTTTCGATGGTAAGCTGATTCGGATAGACCAGTACCCATTTCCCGGATACTGACCAACTTATTGCAGGGCATTCCGCTCACATATCGCCCACAATCTCTTCTTACCCGTTTCGGCCCCAGCAACCAGCAGCACATATATCATGAAGTCGGCCTCAGCCCATCCCAGCGTTCCTGTTCTCAATCGCTCGTTGCTGGTCAAAGACACTAGCCACGCTAAGAGATCGAGGACAGATGTCACTCATCTGGAAGATGAAGCAGCCGCAGTCAATCAAGCTCTCGTTCGTGCATTGGAAGAAGCCGTTCGTGTCGAACAAGCAGACGGGCAACCAAAGTATGGGCCAGGGGAGAGATCATTTGAGAACATGATCAACGGTCTCGTGTTCTCCAACGGCGAGAGTACGGTGTCAGCACCATTGTATGCGGATCTCCTCGAGGAGCTGCTATACAAACAAACGACGGCGTCGTCCCCACACGTGCAAGAGCAGCTTAATGCTCATCTGCGGGCTGCAGGCGTGACCATTCCGTCATGGCTAGAAGTCCGAGAGGTATTCAAATATCTCCAAGAGCGGTGGAGTACCAACGAAGCTCAGTTTGGTCATGCTGGACTTCTTCTTCGATACGAAGCCTTTCTCACACGCTACATGCGCAAGCGAGCCAAATCGTCCCAGTACTGGGTCGGTGGTGTGTCAGCAGCCAACGTTCATGACGCGCTGCAGGAAATGAAGCTCCACGTTTCGCGATCGCATGTTCACTTCCCCCAGTTCGACGAAGCAGCCAAGTGGATGCAGATCAAAGCGCGCCGCTTTCTTCGTCTTCACAGGAGGCTTTTACGGGACTATATGTTGGCGATGCGTTTTGTCGCCTATGAGAGCGAGCATGTCGAGACGAGAAACCTCGTGTATGCAGCGATGCGCGTTGCAGCCCAACACTTCCACTCGGACCTCCTCACCTTGGACGATCTTCGGCGCCAAGCCACGATCGTGCTCGTAAATCGCTACGCGTTCATTGTTCGGAACATGAAACCGACGTATCGGCAGTTCCTAGAGACTTACGTCCGCGTCGGGCGAGTGTGCGATCCGGTGGAAACGCTCGCCGCATTGAAGCGACGGTACTTTCGCATGAAGAGAGTCACGCTTGGGGATGTGAAAGCGTTCTTATGGATCAGGCAATGGGAGGCCGAGAATCCGGGTCAGTATCGTGACCTTATCGAAGACAAGGACGACGACGAGCAGTGAGCGAATGAGCTCTAATCTCAAACGATATGCTTGGCTCTGGGTGATGCTCTCTTTTATGTGGGGGCGGTCATTGCCTGAGCTGTATATCAGCTGATACTACAACACAGCATTGCCGTTTCTTACTTGGGCTGCACCGAGTTGGCGTCGCCCACAATCTGCCACGCGATCATGCGGCTGTCGCTGCCGACGCTGAAGAATGTGTTGAGCGGGCCCGTCGTGATGCGGCGCACGACGTCCTGGTGGCCGAAGTTGGCGCTGGCGCTGAAGGTGGTCTTGTACGCAAACGTCGGCAGCTCCTTGACCGTGATCGCACCATCCTGAAAGAGACAGAAAAGCCACATCAATTAATACGCTGTTGCCACGAATGGCTTGACGAGTCCACACGCACCGAGGTGCCAACGAGCAGCAGCGCGACTTGCGCGGCATCCTGCGTGCCGCAAAGCGCCGTGACCTGCGCATCCTGGGTCTCCTTGAACACTTGCTGGAACTGGCCGCCCATACTCCACACGATAATCTCTGAATCCAAGCCGCCACTAATGAGAAACGTCTCGCCATTGTTGACCCAGAACTCGAGGTCCATCACGGCGTCTGTGTGGCCATTGTCGTCGGCCGAGAGCACCTTGACGCACTGGTACGTCGATAAATCCCAGAGCCGGATGGTCGTGTCGACCGACGCCGACGCCAGACTACAGAGAGATCGTCAGCAAAACATACTCTCTCCACTATGAAATCGAAAACCCTCAGAAGGAGAATGAAACGTACATGGGCGTCGTGCCGATCACAAACGTCTTGAGCCGCGTGACGCCGCGCACGTGGCCGTCCAGTGTGCCGCGGCACTTGAACGCGTTGGTCGCTGGATCCAGTTGCCAGTACCGCAAGACGCCGTCAGCGCTGCCGCTGAACAGCGTCGCGTTGCCCGACGAGTCGGTCGCGATCGCGAGCGACTGCACGGACATCGAGTGCGCAAAGGGCAGGGCGTCGCTCACGCGGAACTCGTACGTCTGCGCGGGGTTCTCCAGGTTCCAGCCACGGACCATGCCCACGCCAACCTTGGGCGTGTGTGGCGACGGGCCTTCAAAGCCCACAAAGAGAAAGGGTCCTTCAAGCACCATGGCGCTCACGCCTTCGCGTCGCTCGCTGGGGTTGGCGCCATTGGCAGCGCCGCCGCCACTCGCGCCGCCGCCGAATGGGCTGCTCACGGGCGCGGGCGCCGCGCCTGCCGTGGGCAACACTGGCAGCGTTGTGATCTCGCGCCACGACGCGCAGTCCCAGAGCTTGACCGTCGAGTCGGCCGCGCCCGTGAAGAGCTGCTGCCGCGCGGCCCACATGATGACGTCCTTGACCGACCCGCTGTGGCCCCGTGTCTCGCCGATCTTCTTCACAAAGTGCGGGTACCGGCACGGGCGGCCATTCTGCTGCTCAAAGTCGCACTTGCCTTCGAGGAAGCGGCGGCACGTCTCACTGCCGAGCGCCGGCGGACCGCCGCCGCCGCGTCCGCCACCGTAGCCGCCGCCACGGCCGCCGCCACGCGGGCCCCGCCCACGGCTGCGGCCGCCAAAGCCGCCACCCCGCCGCGTGTTGCCGTTGTTGTAGTTCTGGTTGTAGCTCATGGACGGCGGCGAAGAGAGGGAGCGCAGAGCAATCGAGGGAGAGATCAATGTCGCTCCGTGGCGTGAGGGTGGCGCCCGTTCTCGATGTATGAGCCAATAACCATCCTCGGCAGTGGACGAAGCGGTTCGTAACGGATTCGTTAAGGAAAATCGGGTTATTGTGACATTTCCGTTATAGTGACGTGTTGTCGACATTTTTATGTCGATAATATGTCACTCAATTGAGAATGCATGTAGTGACGACCATGGATCTTGTTTGCCGCGCGAACAGACACAATCCAAAATGGAGCCACGAGAGCGATCGCCTCGCGGCGACATCCACACCGCGCCGCAGCCGACGACACGTCTACCGCCTTCTCCCCCAGCGAGCGGTCCTCGGTCGGCGATGGAGTTTAATGCCGTACTGACCAAGGGTGCGTGCGGTTTCGGGATCTACTTCACAGCGGCGGCTGACGGCGCCGCCGTCGTGGACCCGACCACGCCGTTTTATCGCCTACCCGACGACACACCAGCGCCTGGGGAGGCCAGCGGCGTGATTGAACCACGCGACCGGCTGCTTGCGATCAATGGGGTAAGCGTCGAGCAATGGCGGTTTCCTGCCGTTGTCGACGAGCTGCGCCGCACGCCGCAGGGCGACGCGATCCTGCGGTTCCGGCGAGTGGTCACGGATGTAGGAGACGGCGACAACCAGCACGACTACGCGGCGAGGACCCCACCGTCAACGTGCGTCATGGAAACGGATTCTGAGACGGAGGCGACGCGAGAGGGCGACCCGCTTGCTGCTTCATTGGTGCGTCACGACCCCAAGCGCGTGCGATGGAAGCTATTTGACTGGCCCACCGCCGGCCCCGCCAACTCGGCGGCGTCCGATCCCAATGCGGCGTCTGCCCACGAAGACGCAATGAACCGATCGGCAGCGATGGAGGAACTGCTCGTGGATATGGAGAACCGTCTGCGCGAGCTGGAAGACGCCGTCGAGCGCGAGAAAAAGTGCCGCTTCCTGGCCGAGAAAAAGAACATTCTCTACCGCAACGCGCTCTGCACGCTTAGTGACGAGAACGCGCAGCTGCGTCACGCACTGGCAGTTGAGACCCACGCGCGCGAGACCAGTCGCCGCTTCCAACAGCAGAAGCTGCAACTGAGTATTTAGTAATACAAGGGTATTCATATTGTGGTATTTTTGCCCTCGACAACAAAAATACCATTTACCCAGGCCGTGCCTCCTGCTCGGTAACAATCAATACCACCCCTGTGAGGCACCATGACGACGGCGGTGGCGACTGTAGTGCCCACAGCGTCGTCCCCTCTGCCCGACGCAGAAGTCCAGCCAGCACCTCTGTCGCTGCACTACGAATGCTCGCTCTCGTCGTGCGACATCGACCTCTCGCTGCGAGACGACCTCTCGGCGAGCGTGCAGGACTACCTCATGCGCATTGCCGACGAACTCCAGCAGCTCTGCAAGTGGACCGCCGCGTGCCAGAGTCGCATCGCCCACTGTGAGCAGCAGCGCGAATGCGTGTCACCGGAACTGCAGGCGGGGGCGACCCCGATGGCCGCGCTGCTGCTGGCGCAGACCGAGACGCGACTGCTTCGCGGCGAAATGCACCGCCTGAGCCAGGACGTCTTGCAGCGCGCGACAACGCAGCTGGCGTACGTGCAAAACTCGATCCGCAGCGACTCCAGTGATCAATTGGCCGAGGTCGAGCGGCGCATCGACGCCAAGCTGCGCGCGCTCTCGCAGCAGACGGCAGCGCTCGTGGAAAGTGCCCGCGCCGACGCTGCACTGCAGGTGCTGGTACGGCGGCTCGACGTGCACCAGGAACGGCTCACGACGCTTGAAAGGCACATGGTCGAGTCGCCACCGGTGAACGCCAAACCCCAGCAGCGCGAGCAGCTCGAGGCGGCCGCGCCCCCGCGTCGGCTTGAACACGTCGAGGCAGCCATAGCGCTGCAGCTCCACGCGTTGAACACCAAAGTCGCTGATTCGCTGGCCGCAGCGCGAGACACGCAGATGCAGCTCGTGGCCAAGCTGCAGATGATGCGTGAAGACATGCAGCAGCAACGAGACGACCTGTGCCGGAAAATGCAGCAGCTTTCGCGGAGTCTCCACCGCGCGCGCGCCGCGGACATGCCTCGCCCGACCAGCTCTCTGGTCATGGGGGTAGGTGCCTCGGCGCTCCGCGACCATGAGGCGAACGGTGAGTGCTTTCTCCACGCCAAAGCCGCACTGGCGCCTCGCAGCGAAGACAGTATCCTGCCGTCCAAACCCGTGATACCGCTGCCACCGCGTGGCATGGGGAGCTACGGTGCAATAAGGTCGCAGCCATTGACTCAGGCTGGAAGTATGGAGGCGGCGTTGCGTATCCACTCGTCAATACTCAGCCAGCCGGTTGGGCATGAGGAAGAAAAGGAACACATAGAAACTCCACCCATCGTGTCGTCCCATGGCAATCGACTCTCGCCACGGAAGGCGTCTCTCCGCGTGACGTCGGCGGCGACAATCACGCGGCGCCCGCAAGCGCCACGTCCAGAGACCGCCAAGTGACTGATGCTTATAAATGTACATTCCAAAGGTTAACACGACATGACGTTGCACAGCGTCTTCCAGCGCGGCGGCTCGACGTTCGTCTTGACGGCGCTGCTCGCGTACGTGCCGAGGTCTTTGATCCAGAGCGCAAATTCTTCGAGGTGGCGCAGGAGACGCTCGTTCACGGCTGCGTCCGGACTGCGAAACCCATCAAAATCCACGGTCGTTAGTTCATATGAAATGACACCGCGCTTCTATCGCCACCTACCTCACGACGTAGTCGATAAAGAAGATATAGTCCCTACAGAATCCACAAACAGCAAGCGACTCAGCGTCTTCCTCCGTGCGCCACAACCCCCATAGCACGTACCAGTGGTGAGTCTGCGACGAGAAGAGTCCGCCGGCCGTGGACGCCGGTCGGCTCTCAATCTTGATGATGGTCACGTTGCGCAGCGCAAACGCCGAGACGATCTTGAACAGCGCCTGCGGTTCGTTGGGCACGGCCACGACAATACTGCTCTTCATCTTGACGGAGCGCGCTGCTGCCGATGCCGCAGGTGTCACTAAGGCGGGGTTCTCGCGCCGAGCGAGGATCGCGTATCGCGTTTCGTTGTGGAGCTCGTCGCCGACGCCCTTTTCCAGCACGCAGAGCCCGTGGGTCAGCGCGGCCTGTTCACTCGCGATGGCCGCGATGGTCTTGTGGCCTTCGTGGCGCACCATGTGGCACGCGCCGGCGCTGTCCCACGTGGCCTGGCGGTCGATATACATGCCGTACTTCTTCTCGAGGTCGGTAATGTAGGCCTGGCAGTGGTCGAGGATCGCCGGGTGCGAGAGCAGGCAGTTGAGGTCCTCGACCTTGGCGCCCTCGACGGCGCAGAGACACAGCTCTTGAACGCACGCGATCTCGCCCACAATCTTGAGCTCGGACGCGATGAGCCGGTCGAGAATGCCGTGGAACGTGCCCGAGATCGAGTTCTCAATGGGCAGCACGGCGTACTCGATCTCGCCGCGCTCGAGCGCGTCGACCACGGTCGCGACCTGCGAGTACCCGACCGTCTCGAAGTCGTTGGGCGTGAGCGCTCGGTGGCGCTTGAGCTCGTCGAAGTACGCGCGCGCCGCCACGTCCGAGAACGCGCCTTCCTTGCCCTGGAATCCGACGAGCAAAAAGTCCTGGTCCACTTTCTGCCGCTTGGCGGGCTTTGCGCTGCTTGCATTGGGCGTGAGGACGGCCGCGGCAAACGCGTCGTCGACGTGGATGCCGTCGCTCTCCATGGGCGCCAACGCCACCGTCACGTCGGCCTTGCGCTTGCTCACGGCCCCGCCACCGCCAGTGCCTCCTCCTCCGCGCGCACCACCGCTGGGGTCATTGGACGGCCGCCTTCCGGCGCCAGGCAGACGCCGCGCATTCGGGTGGAGCTCTGCGAGCTGAGATTCTTTCTCTCGCCACGCGCGGATGCAGTTGCGGTCCACGTTGAACCGTCGAGCGACCGCCCGCAGCGACTCGTTCTTGGCCGCCTGCACGATCGCGAGCTTCTCTTCGACCGTATAGCTGCGCTTCTTCTCCTTGCGCTTCTCGTCTTCGCCTAGCCCTTCCATGGACGCCGCCAGCGCCGCGGCGGTCGAGATCGACATGGCGGACGCACCGGTGGCCATTGTGGTGAGACCAACACCAATGCCCTCTAGGAGAGTGATCACATAAACGCCAGTGCCCCATGGGGGGCTTGGAACCACCCAAAATAAAATAATGTGGGCCACACAATTTTGTTCATCAGATAAGACATCGAGGAGCCAACATGAAGTTGGAGAACATGGCTACACAGTGGGGGCATTTTGGTCTGAGACGCTTTCGTGTGGACAATGGCGACGACGACAGCGCTGCCCGCCCCGATGGACCACCAACAGAAGCGACTGCGCGAGTTTCTTGCTCACGAGCGACCGCCACCCGCCAAGCCGCCGACCCACGCGACCAACGACGTGTCGGACATCGGCGGCGCCCGGCCGATGCTCAAGGGCCACGTGTACGTCAACAAGCCCCACTTTTACGAGCCGCAGGACGTCGCCGGCTCCTCCAGCAAAGAGCTCCACCCGAGACAGCGCCGCGTGGGGGCCGAAGCCCGTTACCAGCAGCTCCCTATTGAAGGTGTGATGTGTACACGCCGCGGCTGCGACTTGGTTCTGAATGGCTCATCTCTCATGTACTGTAGGCTCGACGCCAGAGCCCGCGGGCTTCAAGACCAAGCGAGTATGCAACCCACTGAATCCAGAGTACAAACTGCCTTCCTTTCAGGAGGCGCCGCATGTCGCGCCCAAGTTCTTGCGGGACAGCTACGACGTCTCGGACATTGACGGCACTTGCTCCAAAAAGCGAGTCATCGCGAACCCGCGGTCGCCCATGCGGCTCGACGACATCCCCGGTTCCCAGGTCGGATGGTTGCCCGTCCACAAACGCGCGCTGCGTGAACACCCACCGCGTGATATCCTCGACGTCGCCGACATCATCAACGTCGACTTTAAATCCAGTCGCGTCACGTACGCTGTCACTTGCCTTTGGCCCAGCGGTCGGTTTGCGATTGCTAAGCGTTCTATAACATGCACAGGAATGTGCTGGATCCCGTCTACACTGTCAACGGCATGACGTACCACGACGACGCGCTCGTGCACCCCAAGCAGCTCCACCGCACGCTCAACAAGCCTCACAATGCGCTGCGCACGAGCGACATTGCTGGTGCGAGTGCCGAGGACGCCGGCAAGACTGTCGTGGCCGGCATCGCGAACGAGCGGCGGCGCGGCTTCCGTGCGACCAACCGCACAGACGATGTGGCCGGTGCGCACGCCGACACGCTCCTCCACAGCATCCGCAGCAATCGCCGCGTGGACCCCAACTGGCCCGAGTACAGCGTGTTGGACGGCAAGAAAGTCGACTCGAGCGCCATGTGCGTGGCCAAGTCGATCGTCTTTGCCGACCTCATCAAGGAGCACGACATGGTGTGGAAGAGAGAGGAGCCCAAGGGACCCTACGTCGTGTGCGGCGTTGCCAACGTCGGCCTAACGGGCGGTAGTAACCAGAGCAAAGAGAACGGCAAGGAGAAACTGCCCAGGCGATCTACCGCTCCCGCAGGGGTGCTCCACGGAGCGACTAGCAGCAGAGGCAGCAGCAGCAGCCGCACCCTCGCGACTGCGGGTGCCACACAGGCGACGTCACGTGTGACGCCCGCCGAGAAAAAGGAGGCCGAGGCGAGACGGAAAGAGATCGAACTGGTGCGCGACCTCAAGTAGGGAAAAGCTCAGTCCCCATAACATTATAGACGCGCAAGTTTTCACTTTCTTTGTACCAGGCTTACGTGAGATCAAACTCGTCCTCGTGTTTGGGTGCAGCAGCCGCTCCTGCCTTGCCCCTGCCTTGGTCCGCATCGAAATCGTCGCTGGTTCTCGCCGGCGCCGTCGCAAACTCGAGCGCGTCAAAGTCAAAGTCGGTCGCCTTGCTGTCGTCTTTGGACGCGACCGTGAGACTGGCCATGTTCTCTGTGGGCACATCAAACTCGCTGGTCGCCGGAGCTCCGCGCTGACCCGACGGCTTTCGCGGTGGCGGTGTCTCAAACTCGTTTCTCGATGGCGCGGCATGCGCGTACCGGTCCTTGGCAGGCGCGGCCGGCGCGAACGGGTTTTTGCCCGAGCCCGAACCCGTGCGTGACTGCGACTGGGAGCCGCCACTCGCCGAGCGGGAGCCCGTGCGGCTGCTGGGCTGTGGCGCACTGCCTCCGCCGCCAAAGATGGAGAGCTTGCGCACGAGCCGGCCAATCTGGTTGTCCAGAAAACTGAAGCCTTGCTTGCGAATGGTCGCCTGGAGCAGCTCCTCGTTGCCCTGCTTGAATGCACGCACGAGATCTTCCGCGAGCGCGCACTCGTCCGACTTGAGGAACGCGTCCGACTGCAGCTGCGCCATGTACGCCTTGTCGGCCGCCGCAACGTCGCCAATCACGAGCAGCAGCACGATCTCGCTCAGGTAGCACTTGTGGATGTTGTTGGGCTGGTCAATCTCCTGGAAGATCGCGACCTGGCGTTCCAGCAGCGCCACGGCCTCTTGGTAGAGTCCATTTCGGACCAGGTACGCGAGCGTCTTGCGAAACACCTCGACGGCAAAGTGCGGCTTGCTCTGCGCCTCCATGAGCGAGCACGCACGCATGTACAGCTCGCGCACGTCGCTCGCTCCGTTTTCTTCGCACGCTGTCGCGCCCTTGAGCAGCGCGTCGGCGGCCTTGCCCAGCTCGCCCATGTCGCTGTAGTACGAGCAGGCCCCCTCGTACGACTTCTTCATGTCGTCGAGGTACTTGTCGCGCACGGCGCCGGTCGCGCGTGTCTCCTTGATCTGTTGCACAGAGACCTTGGCGGCGTTTTCACAGTTTTGCGCCGCGCGGAACGCCAACTTGTTCTTGCTCTGCACCACGGCGGCTTCCGCGTAGATGCGCTTGGCCATGTCGAGGTCGCCCGCGGCGCGGTAGCTGTCGGCCGCCTTCTCGAGCAGCGGTGCGGCCTGCAGGTAATCTGGCTGCCAGCGAAACATGGTCTTCTCCATCATTTTGTTGGCCTGCTTGATCGCCTCCTCGGCCTCCTTGCGCTTCTTGGCCTGCATTGCCGACATATTCTCTCGGTCTCTGGTCGTAGCTTCTCAAGGGGTGAATGGAAAAGTGCCGGTTTCAGATCGGATATTAATACCGCTTCCAATAGAGCGCTGTGTAAAGGGGTTGCTCGATTTTCTGCTAGAAACGATTTCGGCACTTCCATTATTATACTGCATAGTGTATGAGGACCATTCGAAAAACAATCCCGAGGGGGTACGATACTTAGCCAAAGGCCGATTCGAGCCGCGACGACAGGTTCGCACGCGGCTTGATGCGACGGAAGGTCTCTCCTTCGTGGCACTTGGCGTCAATGAAATTTCGGCACCGCAGTGCGCGCAGTGGCACGTCGATGCGGAGCCCCGTGGTCGCGTTGAGTTGCACGAGCAGCGCGTAGATGGCTTCCTTCTGGACGGACGACGCCGCGCCACCGGCGAGCTTGGCGCACTCGGCGTAGCAAAAGTAGAGGCGCCGGTCACTTGTGCTGCTTGGTGAGAGCAGGCGGCGCACGACGAGCTCAAACGGGAACATGTCCTCTCGGCGCACGCGGAACATGAGCGACGCGGTCGCGGGCTTGAGCAAAATGTCGATCACCAAGCCGCTCGGCAGCATGAGCGCAACGAACCGCGACTCGGCCAAACCGTCCATGGAGCAGGGCACGAGTGTCGACGCGGTCTTCTTGTTGTTGGCGGCGGCAGCCATGCCTTTGACGGCGTGGTGCACGAACCATTCGTTCCAGGTCTTGACATGGAGCTCCAACTCGCCCAACAGCGGCCAAGGGACGACCACGACACCCGGTGCCGAGCGCGACGTCGTCGCAACAGGCCCCAGTCGTGGCGTATCGTGCCTGCTACTGGAGACAGCGAGCGAGTATTCGTGAAAATGCTGCTTGAGCACAAACATCTTGAGTTCCTCGAGCAGATCCCAGACCGAGAAGCGGCCGCTCTGGCGGCGAAAGTCGGCGAAGACAAACTGAAGCGGCCCAAAGTGGAAGACGATGGCCACGAGTGTGCAGAGCGCAAAGCAAAACGCGATGATCGTGGATACGATCGAGTAGAGAGAGCCGTGGAACGCATAATCAATCTACGGAGGCCGAACGAGGAACGTCAGCGAGCAGCTCCTTGAAAAGCTACGAGTATGCAAAGGCGTACCAGTTTGATCTTGAGCGCAGAGTAGGAAAAGACGATCCACACGCGCAGCGTCGGCGGCAGCACGAAGAGCCCGCGGCCGCGCAGCAGGTGCTGTGTGATGCGGTAGCCGAGGTACGTCGCGAGGGTCTCGGTGAGCAAAAAGTAGAAGGCAAACATGCGGCAGTCAAACTCGCGCACGTGGTCCATGGCGCGCAGCGCGTCGTGCGCGACCGGTGGGCCGTACAACTGGGCGTCGGGCCACTGCGCCGAGTGGATGCGGTGGCCCCAGTCAGGGCCGCGGCGATAGAGCGGCTGGAGATGCATGAGGACGAGGAGGAGGGGCGTGTAAGTGTTCAACTGACGACAGAGAACGGAACACTGTTTCGCACTTGCAACAGGCGTGAGCCAGCAGATACGAAACAAACATAGTTCACTTGAAGTTTGTATGCACGCGCCAAAAACACGAAAACCGATCCCCTTTCTCATTTGGAACCTTCTGGGTCCTAATCTGTGTTTGAAGAACAGAAAAAGCGCTTTTTGGGAGTATGGTGAAGCTGTTGGGACGTGTTCCGAACCGTTTCGTCCCTTCGTGTTTAGTCCTGATGAGTTCCTGGGGAGGAGCTCATCTCGCGGATCGTGAACCCATTTCTTGTTCTCGATGCTGCGTCTCGTGCTGCTGCTGCTGGCGCTTCTGCCGCAGCGCACTGATGGCTACACGTGCCCCAACTTTTGCTCTCAGCGTGGACTCTGCGGCGACCAGGGCGTGTGTCAGTGCCCGCCGCAGTGGCGCGGGGCCGACTGCTCGCTCGCGCAGTGCCCTGTGGGCATCGCCTGGGCCGACCAGGCCACGGGCATGGACGTCGCCCACAACACCGCCCCATGTTCCAACCGTGGCGCGTGCAACACAGAGACGGGGCTCTGCTCGTGCGACCCGGGCTTCACGGGCGCCGCCTGCGAACGCAGTCCGTGCTTGAGGCCGTAGCGACTGGAAACAAGCACAGACTGATTGCTCTCCCGTGTATTGCTGCGTAGTGGTCTGCAACTGCAATGGTCATGGGCGCTGCGAGTCCATGCGCCGCTTCGCGCGCACGAAAGATCCCGGCACAGGCCAGCTCTTCCGCTACACGAGCAACTGGGACGCGGACAAGATCACCGGGTGCGTGTGCGACCCAGGGTACGCTGGCCCCACTTGCAACGAGCGTACGTTCGCAGCAGACGCTTGGTGCGCCGTCTCCATCTAACTCCTCTCCACACAGGACTATGTCCGCGCGGCGACGACCCGCTCACGGGCACGATCCGGGACCCGAACGGCATCCAGCGCAACGAGCGGCAGCGCGTGACGTGCCGCGCCACGGGCGGCAGCTTCACGCTCACGTTCCGTGGCTTCACGACCGAGCCCGTGCTCGCGAGCGACTCGCGCGATGCCGTGCGCCGCAAGCTCGTGGCCCTACCGTCGATCCGTGCGGCCACGGTCACGTTCGGCGGCATCACGCTCGTGGCGTGCACGGCCATCGGCAACGACATCAGCATTGAATTCACGCAGGACTTCGGCGATCTGCCCGACATGCAAGTGGACGGCGCGAAGCTCACGCACACGACGCCGGTCGCGGGCGTGCAGCCGTCGCTCGTCTTCTCGACCGTCACGCAGGGCACCAAGGAGAACTTGCCGTGCTCGCGACGAGGCACGTGCGACCGCACGAACGGCGTGTGCGCGTGCTACCCCAACTTCTTTTCCAGCAACGGACTGGGCCAGATCGGCGTGCGTGGCGACTGCGGCTTTGTGGCATCCACGGTCACGAGCTGTCCGGGCGAGATCGCGTGCAGCGGACAGGGCACGTGCCGCGGGCCGCCGACGTACGACTGCGTGTGCAACGAAGGGTTCGCGGGCGGCGACTGCAACGAGCGCGAGTGCCCCAAAGGCAAGGCCTGGTTCGATCTGCCGTCGGCCGACGACACGGCCCACGCGCTCGTCGAGTGCTCGAACGCCGGCACGTGCGACCGCCAAAAGGGCGATTGCATCTGCAACATCGGCTTCACGGGCTCGGCCTGCCATCGCCTCCAGTGCCCAAGCGACTGCAGCGGCCACGGCACGTGCCTGACCATGGAGGAGCTGGCCAAGGCGGCCAAGGTCAATGGCGAGCGCATGGGCTTCCGATACGGCGCCGTGCCCAACAAGAAGGAGACGTGGGACTTTGACATGGTACGCGGTTGCCTATGTCATGCCGGCTGGGACGGCCACGACTGCAGCCGCCAAGTGTGCCCCACGGGCGACGACCCTCTGACGGTCGTGACCGCGACCGACGGCCGGCCGCAGCGCAACGAAGTGCAGGAGCTCGTGTGCGTCGGCACGTCGGGCTTCTTTAGCCTCCGGTTCCGCGACGCCGCGACGGCGCAGCTGCCCTTCTCCGTCTCGGTCGCCGATCTGCAGCGCGCGCTCAATGCCCTCCCGACCATCAATGGTGTGGCCGTGACCTACAGCAGCGGCGGACTGACGGCGTGCAGCCCCACGGGCACGACGACGATCCGCGTCGAGTTTCTCCAGGACTTTGGGGACCTGCCGCCGCTGCGGTGGATTCTGGACGGCGCGCTCACGCTCTCGATCGCGACCGACGGCGCCGGCGGCTCGCAGCGCGGCACCAAAGAGGACGCCGTGTGCGCGAACCGCGGGCTGTGCGTGCCGTCCACGGGCCAGTGCCGCTGCGTCTTTGGCTTCACGAGCAGCGACGGCAACGGCCGCGAAGGCCCGCGCGGCGACTGCGGCTTCAAGGATCCGATCTATATCAACTCGGCCGGCAAGGTCGCGAACGAGAGTTAATTGGGTTCACATTGTCACTTATACTCCTACTCCTGTTTCTTTCTAATTCGACTTCTACGGCACTACAATCGTAACTTAGCGGCGCAGCGCGAGCAGCTCGGCGTCGCGCTCCTTGAGCAGTTCGCGCAGGTACTCGTTCTCGAGCTCGAGCTCGCGGATCTGGCTCATGCGCGTCTCGTTCTCGGCCTCGGCGATCTCAATGCCGCCCACGAACTCGCGCAGCAGCTCGCGTTGGCTGCTGGGGCGCGTCAGCAGCAGAGACGGAGGAGTGGCGGTCGCTGGATTCGTTGGGTTCGCCGGATTCGTTGGATTCGCTGAATCCGTCGGCGCTGGTGTCGGCACTGGCGTCGCTGGCGTTGGCGAGTCGCGTTCGTTGGCGTCGTTCGTGGGACTGCTCGCCATGGTCACGGTCGTGCCGTCGCTGCTGCTGCTTTCGAGCCGCTGAAGCTCGGCCACGTACTTGGCCTTGAGGACCGTCATGAGCGACGACCGCCCGCGCGAAGGCGGCGGCGACTGCAGCGACCGCGCGCTGTCGTCCGAGAACCACGAGAGATTGCGGCGCAGCGCCGCCGAGCTGCTCGCGACCGAGCCTTCGCTCTCGGGCTCGAAGGAGCTGCTGGACGAATGGCGCGTGAACGACGCCGGCGAGCGGCCACGCAGCGACGACGGAGGTGTGAGCAGCGGCTTGAACGGTTTGCCCTCGCCACTGTCCGCACCACCATTTATGCGCTCCATCTCGTCTTCCGTGTCGCCGCCGTCCTCTTCTTCATTGTCGCCGTCCTCGCCGCCGTCTCCGTCTCGTCCTTTGTCTTCCTGCTCGTTGTTCCCGTCGCCACTCGCGACGAGCTGGCGGTGGGATGAGTTGAGGATCACGCGGTTAATGTTCTCGATCGCAAACTGGAGCTCGACCTGCCGCGCGTCGATCGCGGCCACGGCGTCCACGCCCAGCTTGCCGTTGAGCTTGTGGAGCTCGAGATCGTCCCACTCGTCCTGGAGCACGCGAATGCGATTGCGGTACTTCTTGAGGAGTGCCGACTCGCCCGTGGACTGGTTGATGGCAAGGCGGCTCTTGACGCGGCGCGCGCGGGTCGCAAACTTGAGCGTGTTGTGGGTTTCGGCAAGACACTCGACCGACGGCGCGACCGTGCACACGATCGTGATCTGCGCCTTGCCGCCGAGCGCCGGCTGGAGAATGCGCGTGAGCTTGGAGTTTCGATACGGCAGGTGCTGCGGCTGCGCCTCGGACGATGACGACCTGGACGACGCGCGGCTGAGTTTCCAGATGATGTGGCCCAGTGTGAGCAGACTGCGGTTGATGTACCGCCCTTCTTCCAGCGCCTGGCCCGTCGTGTTGGCGAGCCGCACGCTCTCGGAGCCGGCAAGATCGATCAAGTTGAGCGTGGCAGACCGCAGCACGCTGGTCTCGCCGGCTTCGCCGTCCAGCGTCTTGGTCTGGCTCTCAATCACGAGCCGGAAAATCGTGTGCGACCGCGAGGACTGGTCGTTGGCCTCCGTGCTGGCCATGTGGCGATGGAAATTGCCGGCCTCGACAAGCGACAGTACGTGGTCCACCGAGACGAGGATCTCTTCTGTGAGCCCCTTGATGATCACATCGTTGCACACGTACACGTCGCGGTCGGCGTCGCCGCCCTTGCGCGCCACTTCGTAGATCTTTATGTCGGTCCGCGCGCCGCCCGCGAGCAGGTCGTACACCTTTTCGTTGTAGATCTCGAGGTACGAGAAGCGCAGCAAGAACTCGGACTCGGCGTGGTGCGCAATGTGGTCGAAAATGTCTTCGACCGCGAGCTGGATGAGGCCCGGCTCAGTGCGCGAGCCCAGCATCGTGTGGGTCTTGCCCGTGCCCGTCTGCCCGTACACAAACACGGACGAATGGTACCCGTCCACGGCCGCGACGATCGAGTCGCGCACGGCGTCGTCGTACAACTGCGACGTGGGGGCCGTCGGGCCGTAGAGGAAGTCGAACGAGTACGACGACGGCAGCGAGTGCGCACTACCCTCGCCCGACGGCGACGCATCGCGGCCATTCGATGAGCCGCCACTGTGCTTGTCGCTGCCAGACCGTGACTTCCGCGTGGCTTGGGTCGCCGTGGCCGGGAAGATTTGCTGGTAGATGCTGTTGCCGTGCCTGCCATGTCGTAAGGACCGATCGTCAGCTATGAGCCATGTGTCTCGTATTCCTTTGTCCGCACTCACCACGTCCACGCGGCCTTGCCGCCGGCCTTGACGGCCTCGTTCTTCGTGAAGGGCCGTACGCGCACGCACACGCGGATGCGCTTGTCGCGCGTCGTGGTGCCGGCTGCCGCTACGGGCGTGAGTGCCGTCGCCTGCGAGCGCGCGGGCACGAGCGCGCGCGACTGAGCGAGAAGACTCGGCGGTGACGCGCCGCGTTCGTCGCCGGACGACGCCATGTGGACGCCGTAAAGTGCGTGCTTTCCTAAGAGTCTCTGACGCGGCTCGAGCCTCGCGACTTGCGCGCTTCTCAAAGAGGTACGGTCCATGCTCAGATTCGTGAGCTAGACTCAGATGCTGGGAGAAAATATAAGTGGACCACATGAGTGAGGAGATGGAGGACTAAGTTCGATCGGTGTGTCTACTAAGTACGTGTCTTTGTGGTCCAAAGAGAAAACGACAGTGGTTGCCATGCTGACCTCGGCGGCCATGGCGATGCGGCGCCTCGCGCGCCCCTCTGCCGCGACGGCTGTGGCTCTTCGACGCTTCTCGAGCGTTCAGGTCATCGACTCCATCGCTGAGTTCCACGACATGCGTCGCCAGATGCCGGCGGGCACGGCCATCGGCCTCGTGCCAACCATGGGGGTGCGTCCGTCCGCATGTCTCGCCCCGCTCATTGCCAAATTTCTCATCTTCTCGTGCGTGGGTTTGTCTCGGTGTCTTGATCGCGTAGGGGCTCCATGAAGGCCATTTGTCGCTCGTGCGTGCCGCCAAGAAGCGCTGCGACGTCGTCACTGTGAGCGTGTTCGTCAACCCCACTCAGTTTGGTCCGAACGAAGACTTCTCCAAGTACCCTCGCACGTTCGAGCAGGACCTCGCGCTGCTCGCGCAAGAGGGTGTCGACTACGTCTTTGCACCGGCTGCCGACGCCATGTACGGCGAGCATCACCGGTGTTACGTCCTGCCGGAGGGCTTTGATGACCTCCCAGAAGGCATCTGTCGCCCGGGCCATTTCCGTGGTGTCGCGACGGTCGTGACCAAACTCTTCAACATAGTCTCGCCGACGCATGCCTTCTTTGGTCAAAAAGATGCTGCGCAGTGCGTGCTCATGAAGCGCCTCGTGGGAGACCTCAACATGGACATCGAGATCGAGGTCGTGCCCGTGAACCGCGAACCCGACGGGCTCGCGCGGTCGACCCGCAATCAGTACTTGAGTGCTGAGGAGCGGGCAGTCGCGGGTGTTGTCCACCGAGGCCTCTCGCTGGCAAAAGCTTTTTTCTCCCAGCAGACGGGAGATGTTGTGGCGTCGAACGATCTTCGCGCCATTATCCGCGATGAATACGAGACGGAGCCCCTGCTCAAGGAGATTCAGTATATCTCGGTTGGCTCCAAAGAGACCATGCAGGAGATAGAGCTTGTGTCAAGACAGCAAGGCGCAATTCTCTCGGTTGCGGTCAAGCTCGGCAACTGCCGCTTGATAGATACTATGACGGTGTAAAACAATGATAGGTGGCTGGAAAAGCTCGTGTTCGCCTCATTTCTTGCGCTTGTGTGTAACCGTGGAGTCTTCAAAGAAGTCTGCATCGAGAGTCCGCTTGGAACCAGCAGGTTGGCCGAGGATACCATCATCAACTGCACCCCAGTCGATACCATCTTCGTCAAACTCGTCATCTCCGGTCTACGGAAACACACAGGTCAGTAACGCGTCACCTAGTTCTCCAAGATGGACCTAACGAAGCTCACGTTGGACGACTTCGACTTTTGCCGGCGGAGAGAAGAAGCTGCTGAACCTTCAACATCGTTTGCGGACCCAAAAGGCTCGTCAGCTGCTTTCGCTATTGGAGTTGGAGTCAAGTTATGCTGCACACATCGATAGGTTAGTCAGCAGCTCTTGGCAATTAACTGAAGATAGGTGCGATTAGAACCAACCTTGTTGAGATATGTCTTGACAATCTCGATGATAGCGTCACCATACTTGTTCACACGAATACGGCCGACACCTTCAATTTCCGATAGCTCAGCGTTCGTGATGGGAACTGCATTTGCGATGGCACCAATGCCACCAGTCGGCAGGATGTGATAAGGCATCACATTGAAGTTGTCGCACACACTAGCACGCCAATCTTTCAGAAGCTGTGCCAGCGCCTCGACATGATGCAACGGAATCCTGGAAGACAAAGCACAGAATCTACGTCAATCCCATCACTCGTCGGTAAAACGATCCACAACGGTGAAGTTACCTTCCAACGTCTTTCGTTGGTGGGACAGCACGGTTTAGCGTATGCGGCGGCAACACTTCGATCACATCTTCGTCGAAATCGTCGCTCAGCTCCTCAATGAGGTCGGTGGGTGACCGATTCGATGTCGTCTTTCGTGATGCTTTGCTCGTTTTGGCCGGCTTCTTTTCGCTCTTCTTACTCTTTTTGGAAGAGTCTCTCGGCTCCTTCTGGTCTTTTGGATCCTTTCTTCGCTCGTATCGAGTCTTGCACACTATGCGAACACGCTCACCTCGGGTAATCTTGTGTGCATTATCGCCGACCGCAAGAAACGTCGTTGTGAAGCCCATTTTGTTCGTCTTGTCCACCTCGCGGAGATACTGTCTCAAGATCATGTGGTAGAGGATCCGCTCAACTTCACTCCGCCCAAAGCGCCCCTGTCCTGCTCCGAAGCCGGCGAGCTTCGAGAATTGATCTTTTTTCCGTTCCTTTCCTTTCGCGACTTGACCCAGGTAGATATGGGACACTTGAACCAGTGTTGTCGACTCGTTATCCGCTTGCAGCGTCCGGACTGCGTGGATACGAGTCAATTCAGTTAAAATCATGAATGGGCACGCTGGAAAGCGCGATAACGAATACGTACCGATATCAAGGAGCGTTAAGCAGTCATCAGTCACGTCCATCTTCTCTGCAACCAAGCCGAGAGCGCGATTCTTGCAGTTGTCGCACGTCTGCCGGCAGTTTTCACTCGAAAAATGCTCGCCAAAGTATTCGAGTAGCGACGTCCGACGGCATTCGACCTGCCACCTCACGCTCAGTTCCATATCATTGAAGTGGTAAGATAACTTCTCAAAACGGTACCTGATTTTCACAGAATTCAGCCATACGGCGGAGATTTTCGAGGTGCACATTACGGTGCTGCTTGTTGTCGCCATCCTTTGAGATTAGCTTCCTTCGCCGGGTCTATCAAATAACAGGTTAGCAAACACACACGACCGTCCAGCCAGTTAATCCAGACAGTCCAGACACTCACCAGATCGGGATACGAGTAATACAGAATACAATCCGCAACTTCTCCGTCACGGCCAGCACGGCCAGCTTCCTAGAATTGCCAAAACACATGAGATATGCTGCTTGTAATTGCTGAGTAGAGGCAACTTACCTGATAATAGTGTGTGACTGATTGGGGGATTGTGTGGTGTATAACGTAGCGGACATCAGGTTTGTTGATGCCCATGCCGAAAGCAACCGTCGCACAAATGAGCTTGATCTTTCCTTTGCTCCATTCATGGTGCCTGTGGGCTCGTTCATCGGCTTCCAGTCCCGCGTGATAAAAGGAGATTGAGCTTGCCCGACGAGTATTCTCGATCCCCAATGCCTTTATGAGTTTCTCAGCCACTTGCTCACAATCCTTCTTCGACAAGCTAAAGGGTTTCGAATTGAGTCAATCAGATCAGCAGGAATGAGAAAAAATCCTTGGGCAACGCACCAGTAAATGATACCCGAGTCATCCATGTGCTTTCGAACGAACTCGGCGATTTCATCCATGAACTTTGCCGACTTCTTTCGAACATCGTAGGTCAGATTAGGTCTACACAGATTGGATGTGGTCAAACATCACCGCATTAGATACATGTACCGGTTTAACGAGAACGTTAGTCTCGAAGCAAGATTGAGAAACACGTTACCTGTCGAAACTGGATCTGGTGATGAATGGTTTTGACAGTTGCAGATTCTTCACGATGTCGGCCTCCGTTTGATTGTTGGCAGTCGCGGTCAGCGCCATGATGGGGACCTACATCCAAAAGAATTCATATGTGTTAGTCGTTGTAAACTTCGATATCAATCTTGTCACTGATAGTTGAAGTAGAGTAACAACTCGGCCAAAAAGGTCTTACCGACTTGAATTTTGTGCGGAGTTGCCCGAGTTGAAAGTAGTCTTTTCGGAAATCGTGACCCCATTGACTAATGCAATGGGCTTCGTCGACGACAAAGCGTGCAAGCATTCCTCTCTTCTCAAGCGACTCGAAAATGTTGTTCAGGGTATTGCTGGACGCGATTTTCTCTGGTGTGACGTACAGCAGCTTGATGCGGATCCGATTTGAATACAGTTCCGAAATGATCGGGCGCTGAACTGTGTCGTAATCCTGTTCGCCATTAAGATGTGCAACCCCAACATCAAGTGCCTCCAGCTGTTGAACCTGGTCTTGAATCAGCGAGACTAGCGGCGATATGACGACTGTCACACCTTCGTCAACGCAAGCTGGCAGTTGGTAGCATAGACTCTTGCCGCCTCCCGTTGGCATGAGCACAAAGACGTCTCGCCCAGAGAATCCCTCGATGACCACACGCTCTTGATTCGGCCGGAAGGCGTTGTGACCAAACACATCCCGAAGAACTTGTTTTGCGCGGATTATCTTCTCTCGCACTCCAGGATTAGAGGGAGTAGTCACTTCTGAAGATGTGAATTCCGATGACGCGCGCTGTCGGGATGACGAGTCTCTTTCCGAAGCATCAGCCCACGAGTGAAACCCGCACGAACTGCATCGGTAGTAGAGTCGATTTGCGTTCGGACCGTGTTGAACTCGGGCCTCTGCTGTCTGCATACCGCAGGAGCACTGCGGTTTGGAGAAAGTCGACGCGCGATTGGCGAAGGATGATCCGGTTTGCTCAGCAAAGGTGGTTTCTGCGCGTGGGCCAGAAGGCACGGCTTGAAGACTGGTTTTGAGGTGGCGATAGTGCCGACTGAGATCTTCCAGCTTTGCTTCCAGTCGAGCTCGAGCAGCCGATAAATGCGATGGAATATCACCCTCCAGAGACGCATCATCGCATTCTTCTCGGACCTCCCGGAGTCTATCACGTGTTAATTTGATCGCCTCCTTGATGCGATCAGGTGAGTGGTCAGCTTCAGCTGAGGCCGAGAACACTCCCTCCCTGTTGTCATTGTTGGTTGTGCGGCGGGTTACGCTGGGGTTTGATGAGTGAGAACAATGGACGCCGAATGACGGTTCTTGTACGCCCCGTTTGCTTTGTGTGCGCTCAGTCGGAGCCTCGACCGGTGCGCGGCTTGCGACGAGTGCATCAACGTCAACTTCATCGAAGAAGCTATCGTGAATATCGAATTCAGACGCTGGCGATGGAGACGAGGGTCGCTGGGCAGGGGTGTATCGCGTGGGTCGTCGATTCTGCGAGGCTTCCAGTGTTAGACGCTGATCAATAAACTTCTTCATCCTATGAAACGAGGTACCCACCACAGATTCCAAAGCTGCGTCGTCTCGACAGCAAATTGGAGCTGCAGAGGTCGACACGTAGCGAGAACGCTCCTGTGGGCCATCCCCTCTGTCCGTCACTGGCATATTCTCATCGTCTGGATCGCCCGCCGGCACAACATCATCGTCAACGAACGGTACAAGCGGCAGCGGTATGGTGGCCACTGGCTTGGGGAGCGGTAAAACTTGAATTCCAGCCGACGATAGCGCTGAGAGCCGGCGGAAGGCGGCCATCGCTGATGCCCCGCGCTTGATCGTCTCGTCGGCACTAACCACTGGATCGCCCGCCGCTCCTCGATTGAGAGACCTGAGTGAATAACATCAATCAGCTCACCAACTTCTCTATAGACCGGCATCTAGCATCAATGCGACGTACGCTTCCTTCCGTGCCGCGCGGCTGTCCAAATACGCGTTAATAGCGTGCGAGTTGAGGCAGTGCTGGAGCGCGTTCGTCGGTTGCTATACGGTCGAGAACATCAGTTTCACATCCACGGACAACCCCACGTCCGCGCATAAACGCACACACGCCACGCACCTTCCGGACCCACTCGATCTGCTCGCTGAGGTTGTTGTGCGGGCCGCCACCGATCACAGACGCCGCGGGGTCCTTGGCGCGCTTTCCCATGGTGGTGTTGCCGTTGCTTTCGAATTCGCGCGCGCACATATGAGCGAGTGATGGTCAATAGTCAAAATCGCTGTCCAAATGTCAATATATTCTATTTTCGACGGGCTGAACGTTGTCATGACCTTTTGCGACGCTTTGGACACACAATCGCACGAGCTGCAGCGATACAGAGTGCAGCACGACTTCAGCTGATGCAAGTGTGTCTTTTCATGACCCACGTACCTCCAGCACTGCCTCTATGCGTGTCTTCAGATTGCGTTCAGATCGCTCAATCAGCTGATCCACGTCTCCGCGCTCCATGCTGCGCTCCGTCATCATGAGCAGCTTGCCCATTCGGCGCTCCAGCTCCTCGACGCGGGCTGCAGCCTTTGTCGCGCAACTCACCCGTCAATGTTAAAAGAGATCCACCTGCCATGTACACACAGCTGTGTACCTCGTGGTGTAGTCGCTGCGACTCTTCCTGGTAGCCATTGTGATACGCGAGCTTCGCTTCGCACTCGACCAACGCCTGCTGCATGTTGACCTGCTCGTCCAGATGCTGCGTTAAATCGCGCGTAGCACGTCAGATAATCAGGAAAAGGTTCTTAGATGCGCATCAACAAGTCACCTGGTGAAGAAGGTTCTTGTATCGTTTCCCTTGAACCTCCAAGTCGCGTGTCTGGGCGACAACGACAGCGATCGATTCTTCTTCCACATGATCATGGTTAGCCATCGATGTCAGTTCTTCTCAGTCTCCAGTTCCTTACGTTGTGTAGTCTCTTCAATGCATTTGACGAATGTAATCATTCGCTGCTGGAACGCCTCGAGCGAGCTGGAACACTCACTAGCGACAGTCTTGGCGCGTGCTTCGGCGTTGGTCACCGTGTATTGCATAGTCTCTATAAAGGCTTGCTGCTGCTCGACTTGCTTGTCTATCGTGAGCTGCATCTGTCCGAGTTGGCTCTTACAGTGCTGCAACGTGTCTCGGTGCCGATCAACCTGCTCCGCAACGGACTGGCAGTCGCGAATGTGATGCTTGAAACGAAACTCGAGCCGTTCCAGTGCGAGCTGCAAGTCTGCGACTCGGCGATCACTTTCGACCTGAAGGTGCTGCATCTGCTTCACCATCGTTTCTTGTAGGTGCTGCGTCTTGTCAAGCACGACCTCAGCGAGTTTACTCATCACTGATTTATTGGACGCGACCTGCGCGCCAAACACCTCGAGTTCGCTACTAACTTGCGCATCTGTGGGCAGGGGGAAATAACATGATGAGCACAACCTCCGCGGTCTCAAAGAGCAGTCCATGAGACTTACCAACACAAATCTGCCTCTGGCACTGCTTGCGCAGTAGCGTAACAGCAGTTACTAACTCTTGGAACTCAGTTCTCGTTACTGGGCGCGCGATGCCATCGGACGCGTGAGTTGCACCAATGGCAGATGTGAGCCCTTCCGTCTTCAGTTTTGATTTCTTCACGAGCCGCTTCACTCCGGTTGTCGGCGCCATGGTTGGTGTACAAGGCCTACGATGCCTTCGGCCACTCCGACATCTATAGCCGTTGGCTTCGTGTTTGCAGTTGCTTCTCTATGAGAGGTCGCACGCAGCGAGCGTTACCAATTCGCTCTACAGTTACACTGACCACTGCGCTGCTGGTGTTTCGGAGACTCCAAACTGATTCTGCCTTCTCTCCATCACAATGGGGTGCTCACGTCCAGGGGCTCTAGGTGGGCTAATTTGTGTGGGGCTGTCTCCGATGATAATCTGTGACTGGCTCACAAATCTTCCTGTATGTAGCTGTAACATGTGTGCTCGTGGCCGGCGTCGCGTCAATCCTATCGTTGATGCTGCCCTACTGGTCCAAAATGCAGCTCAATGTCGCCACCCAGGATCACTTGGAGATCGCCTTCGGACTGTGGGGGTCGTGCATCAACCTTGAACCGAAAAACCAAGCCAAACTTGACTCTCCGGTCATGACCAATGGCTCCGAGGTCATCGCCATCGCACCCGAGAGTGCGGCCAGTGAGACGCTCACATGTGGATCCTTCTTCGACGAGGAAAGGGTCCACATCACATGCACATCCTTCCGTCAGCTCGCATCGGGCCAGTGTACACGACGCGATTTCCTTGCCGAGAGTTCCCTCTGTGAAGCAAAAGCAGCGACAGCGTTTCTTGGGGATGGTGTTAAGTCCGAGACTGTGGGGAGCTGGCTGCGGTTCTTGGAGATGGCTTGCGGACGGGTTGGTCATGCATCAATCGTCTTCGCTGTGTTGTGCTCGGTATTCACGGGTCTCGCTGGTGTGCTACTCTTCTTCGGTATCACATGTGGGAGGATTGACTCTTGTATTGGAAGAATCGGAGGTGTTTGCGCCGCTTGCACAGCGGTGCTCCAGTTGATCGTGGCCGCACTTTGGGATATCGAGACGCGCACCATTTATGGCGAGCGAGTCGCGTTTGGGACGTCATTCTACCTCAACAGTGCCTGCATCCTGTTGCACTCGATTGCATTTTTCGCGACGAAGAAGCATCAGCGACTTGAACAGGAGGCTCACAGAGAACACCTTGGCGACGATCTGGAGGAAGTCAAGCAAGCGACACAGAAAAAGGTCGAGGCTGGCAAGGCGTATGATGCGCACGACGTCGCGGCAGTGTAAATCGCACTCGTGTTATTCGTTTAGGAGTGCCAGCACAACGTCAGCGATCGCCAAAGACGACGTAAGACCTGGAGATTCGATGCCACACAGGTGAATGACGCCTTTCATACCATGTGTCTTCTCCCCCTACAAATATACAGGCACCATAGGACGATTATCTCCCACACAACCGAAATGTTTGCTCTTCCGTGGATATTGACTAACCGCAATGTAGAAATCGTCGAAGAAGGCTCCACCCATAGTGATTTTTGGGCGAATACCGCAGTAATCGGCGTAAAGATTCTCAGGTGTCACGCGCGGCCAATACTCACGGATACGATCGGCGAAAACCTCGGCTTTCGCTTCGTCAGGCTACATGGAGGTGAACGAGATTGTGAGAGATAGAGACGAGAATTCCAATGGGTTGGTTGTATGCTCACGGTGTAGTCGATAGAGGTTACCCACTCAACGTCCGGCCCGAAGCGAACGTTGCCATCGAGATCGACTGTCGAATGAATCCCGAGACCGCCAACTTCCGGAATCGGATACACGAGGTGGCTAAAGCATGTGAAAGAACAGGCAGCTCGCTCAGCCCCGCCATACGAACTAAACCACCATCCCATGCCAGAATCGCACCTAAAAGGTCGAGAGTTATCACGCAGCTTGAAGTAGGTGCCCTTGGCAAACCGGTCTGGGATTTCAGGTCGTTCTTGTTGCGAGGATTTCACGAGCCGTGGCGCAAAAATGCCTGTGGCATTAATGAAATAGTCGCACTCCATCTCGTACGTCTCCCCTGTGGCCACGGAGCTCGCCGTGAGCTTGACAGTCTGTGCACGAGAGGATGACTCGATGCTATCAACGGCAGTCGCGAACGCGAACGCCGCGCCGTGATTCTCCGCGTCACCCTGGAGCGTCTGCATGAACGTGTGCGAGTCGACGATGCCTGTTGAAGGCGAGAAGAGTGCCTACGAGCAGTTTTGGGTAGATAAGAACTACAATTCGATAGGTGAAGACGGCGACAAAGGCAAGTGTCTTCACCTGATCGCACCTGACCTCGGGCTCCAGCCGCTCAGCAGCTTCCTTCGAGATCATACGCAAGTCGCTGACGCCGTTGTCCATTCCGCGCTGCGCAATGGATCTCAATTGATCCACCTATCGGAAGCATTCACAGTCATTTGAGCTATCGCCCACGCTCCGATATCATTTCAGTTTCTCACCTGATGTGCTTGCGCCACGACGAGTTTACCGCAGCGCTTGTGCGGCACGGAGTGGGTCTCGCAGTAATCGTACAATAGGTCGCGCCCTCGCACGCACAGTCGCGCCTTGAAACTGTTCTCAGGGTAATATATTCCTGCTAATATCGTGCAGGCCTCCGCCACGTTAGCGGCTTTCTCTCTCGCCGGAAGTCATAGCTCACACACACCGTGGATGACCTCGCTGTTGCGCGCGCTTGTTTCCATGCCCACGCGCATGTTCGCTTCCAGCACGACAACTTCCATGCCTGCGCGGCGAGCGATCGCGCGCGCTACGCTTAGGCCCACGACGCCGGCGCCCGCGACGACGATGGTCTTGGGCATCACGCCGGGATAACATCCAAAGTCGAGTCCCAAAGCATCCCAACCCAACTTTCGACCAATAGATTACAAAGGCAGTTTATCAATCTGCACAGTTGTTTACGACTTTCCCGCGATAGACAAAACCCTAAAAACAGAGAAAACACATCATAAACAGAGAAGGGGTGTGTCCAACAGAGAGTTCACTCGAAAAACACATTATTTTAATAATGCTTCTCTGTTGGTGCCATTTTCTATTTTTTAGAGAAGGGTTAAAAAAAATAGAAAATGGCACCAACAGAGAAGGGTGTCGAGAAACACACAAGGAGGAGTGTTTAGGGCAGAGCCAGCCAACCAGTGAGCTGTGGGTTTGTTGGGCAGATAACTCACACGGGTCTTGGCACGGGCCCACGGGCAAAGCCCACAGAGAACCTTTGGACTGGTAGACCCGGTTAGTTTAACCGTGCACCACGGTCAAAAGACCAGATCCCCTCTATGCCATTCACGTGTCCACGTGTCCGCTCTCCATCTGAGAGGGCAGCCACTAAAGCAAACGATTTCGAATCCCCGCATCGCTGATGCCGCGCCCGCCGAAGAAGAAGCGCCCCACATACCTGTGGAACCAGCTGCTGGCCCGTGTGACCGTGGAGCAAATGGAGCGCCACCTTGACTTCTAGCCGGTGTCCGCAGCCACCACCAGCCAGCGCCAGCGGTGCCAACTGTGCCTGGGCAATATCGACGGGCATCAGATGCGCTACCGTCTGCTGCCGGTCTGCGAAGAGCGCCGGCAAACACGCTCACGACGACGGTGTCCGGCAGATCAAGCGTGTCCTCTAGGCTTAGGGTATCGACATTGACTCGATTCTCCACCGGCAGGCGGCACTCCACCCACTGGAAGCATTCTTGGACAAGTTGTTCAAGGCAGCTGCCCGACCGACCATTCAGCCGCGAGTGGTCGTGGACGGGTTATTGGCATGGGGCAGCCTCGTGCTGTCCTAATGTTGCCCGGAGACGAGCTGCCATATGCGCACAACCCCAATTCATCATTCTAGGTCTGGCGCTGGGCAACTTATCCTTTTTAGGAAAGTTGTTGCTTGCATCAACGATGATGGTGACCGTTGGTTTGTCGAGCTGCAATGGGAGCCGTCTCTGATCCCACTCAGCGACGTCCCCCACGCAGCCCTTGCTCACGTGTCCGATCGCCGTGTGGCACTTCGTGCGGCCCCACCAGTCATGCTGGGTGGTGACGCCAGATTCGCCATTGATGGCGTTCTCGAGGTTGTCGACACCCCACAGCGTGCATATGCACGCGTGCAGTGGGCAAACACCATCGAGCCCGCTGAGAATGTGCCAAGAGAGGCAATTGCTGCCTTCTCGGAGGACTACAACAGGATTGCATTTTAGACTGGACCCAAAAACAGCGGCAGGGTTCTATATTAAATAATACATGATGATTTTCAAGTTCTTTGGTGCCACGTCTTGATGACTATCGTTCACTTGTTGTACTGTAACTCGTCAGGCTCTCAGCCCTATTCGTGTCGCAATCAGCATCCTAGTTATTGAAATACAGCAAGAAACGTGTGGTTTCACCCAAATTTCGGGCTATCCCCAAATGCCTAGTCTGGGATGGTGGTAACTTTTCGATTTTATATGCTACAGCACTGCCGTTTAGTTCATTAGTTAGCTATCTGTCTCTATATGGAGATGCCAGGCGCGTCGCAATTGGCGTCCCAGTTATTGAAATACAGCAAGAAACGTGTTGTTTAGACTGTGTACTCAATTGCTGGTTCAACTATGTACTATTAGTACTGTATCGAGTGTCGATGCACCCATTTCTTCTTGTGCATGATGATATGGTCACCGCCTCTGACCCGTCACTCACGTCACTGAACCCACGGTTCACACTTACCCTAAACACGCATCTGCCCTACCCCACTTTCTCTGTTTGTGTACCATCTTCTCTGTTTTTCGTTTTTCTTCTCTGTTTTTAGGGCTTTGTCCCCACGATATCAGTATACAGTACGCGCCAGTGGAATATGAAAATTGATCTTTTTCGTGAAAACTCAACAACGAAAGCGAATTTTGACACGCCAAAAACACCAAATTTAAGCCAATCACATTGTCTTTCGAATGCGCTCATCCCCGTGTCAGAAAAAACGGTGTTGTCTCTGTGAAATTCGCGAAAATAATTTTTCGAAGGGGAGCGGTCAACTGATTTACTCTTTTGGAAATAATTTCTCGAAGTACCTCGTTGCTTGAGCGTCGCAAACAGGTTGGTTATGCTTTGTTTTGCTTGTTTGTCGGCTAGAAATCGCTTTCATTGGGCTGCATTGGAGGAATGCTTCTAGATTCACATCAGCTTGTGTCAAATAGTTTGTTTGGGAAAATGGGTTGATCGATTTTTGGTTGGGTTTTAGAGGACCAAGAATGCTCATTGCACGGAAGATGGTCACATACTTCCAGGAGACACTATTTTTCGCTCCATGAACGCGAAAGGCGTCGTCAAGCTTTGGTTTTGCGGTGGAGTAGTCTTTGCCGACAGGTTGCTACCCACCTATCTCACAATAGCATTCCATTCCATTGCCCCGCCAAGGCCGGGGGGGAGGCGTAGATTCAGAGAATTGTCAGTGAGTACAGTCACACGCATAATACAGCACCCACTGAAATTGGGACTGATAGCAAACTCCACGATTTGGTTATTAGATAATGAAATCTGTGCGAAGAAGTAAGTACAGTGCGAAGAAGTAACTCTGCTATATCATTTCTGTAGGTGTAGCTTCATTCAACGGCTATTTCTTCCAAAAAAAAATAGCCGTTTAACCCATCCGTTACTGGACGCGGTCCAGGGCCGGGCCTTCTCCGACAAATGTCGGAAGTTCTGTCTTATATTATACTTGATATTTGTATGTATTCGATTAAGTGCGACAATGGATTTGGGCACATTTTGAAAACAACTGGTAGAACCGACGTAATGCCGACATTAGATTCTCAAGGCGACCAGCATTGCAGCCAAAGTGGTCAAATGAAAGGCGGTAGTACAGACATCAACCCACCAACTCTAGTATGTGTGTTCAGTCTATACTCATACCTGTCCCGTTTACCCTGTTTATGTTCAACTGACAGGACTCGCCTCCTCTGTCGTCAATTTAGGAATATCAAAACGAGCACCTTCGTCAGGCGAAAATTCACATCTCTTGAGCACATTTTGATATAATGCTAGGTGGAGCTGCACAAGAATCCATCCTGATGGATTCCGTCTCTACTGTCTCCCAGCCGGGCGAAGGGAGGGGAAGGGTCGTCCGCGAAAGTCCGAAATGCTCACGAACGGGAACGATTTCTCCAGCACGGCCGCCGCGCGGTCAATCACCAAGTCGTCGTCTCGTACCGGCGCCGACGGAAAGCTGAGCGCCAGCAGCGCACGCAAGAGCAGCGGCTGGTGGACTACGTGGTCGCAGAGCAGCTCGTAGGCTGCGTTGGCTACGGTACTCGTTGCCGTGTCGCCGCGGTTCTCACTTCGATCGCTGTCGCTCTTTGTAGTCAGCAGCTCGACGACCTTGCGGACGAGTGCGACGCCCGCGAGTCGAAATTTTCCGAACCCGTGGTGGTCCATGACGCGCTTGACGTCGTCAAGAAGCCGCGAGGCGATGCGTTCGATCGAGGCCGTCCCTGGTTCGCTGCGACAGACAGAAGCCATGGGAACAAGAGGCGCCAGCGCGTCCAACAGCTCACGGAGCTGGTGGCGTTGCACCATCACGACTGCGGTCTTGGACAGTGCGACGCATGCACGGCTTGCCAGCTCCTCTGTCGCGCGCGTGTCGAGCGTGACGGCGAGCTTCGTGGCGCTGTCGGGCACGACAAGGTGGCGCATGGATATGGGGAACTGTGTCGCCAGCATTTCGCCGTAGGTCGTGAAGCGAACGATTGTCCGTTCGGTTTCGTCAGCAGCGGCAGACGAAGCAGTGGCCGTGTAGATGCGCGCTAGCGCGAGTTCAGAGGCGAGTTCGTTGTTGGCCACGGGAGACGTCTGAGCAGGCGACGACACCACCGACTGCATGTACGCGTCCAGCACAAACAGCACGCCATCGAGCGATGCGCCATGGGAATGGGCACTGGGCTCGCCACGTAAGATCTCCTTGACGCCGCGCAAGAGTTGGGCAGCGTACGGCTGAAGGCTGGAGGCCGCCGTCTGGAGAATCGTGGCAGGGGGCTGTTGGTCTTTTTGGAGCAGCGCCACATCGGCCACAAGCATGGTCGAACTGAATTTGCGCCAAAGGCGAGCAAGACTCAGCTGCGACTCGAGCAACTCCCACATACGTCGATGAATAGTACGCTCGTGGAGAGACGAGTCTTGATCGGCGACGTAATGGCGAAGCGCGAGATGGCAAAACGCACAGCCGAGACTGGCCGTGACGGTCTCACCGCGGCGGCTGTGGAACAGCTGCGCTAGCCGTCGGAAGGTCCACGCGCGGTCGTGGCTGAGCTGCACGGCGTGCTTGACGGCCAGCACGTTTCCTCTTGCTGCTGCGGATCCAACGCGAGCTGCGAGATCCACCGCGCGTGCGAAATGCTGTCTTGAGTGTGCTCCGGGTATTTCACTGCGCGTTGCCAGAGATTGCCGACCCTGTTGTGATGTAGCGCGGTGTATGCGAGAAGATCCCGGCTCGCGCAGCGAAGGGGTAGCACTGGGAACCGGGTTCTCGACAGAGCGCGGCGGGTTCTGGATCGTCCAGTCCGTCGGCGCAGAGCGAGTGAAAACCAGTAAAATAAACAAGTACTAACTGTGGTTCACACGCCCGGTTAGCACCTCACGTTGTGTACCCTTTTTCTCGGTCCTTTGGAAGCTGAAATAATGGCGGAATGAAGCCACCTTAGATCTGCCTCCAAGTTTTGGTACTCGAGTATTGGGACTGAATATGTACAAGATGAATACACAGCCAAGGGAACAGGGGGGACTGAGGCGGAGGCTACCTCGACCAACCAGTCCGATGGGGTTACTGACTCCAAGCTAGTAACCAAATACACACCAGTAATATGAAAT
>JAADVZ010000153.1:0-47745 GCA_023335925.1 Pythium phragmitis | reverse complement strand
AACTCTGCACTTTCTATATATACTGTGTGTGGCTATATATATATATTATATAGCCACACACAGTCCTTCCAACGTACATGTCACCGGCGGCATCATGGCGAAGATACCTGTCCGTCACTCCTTGCATTGACCAGCCGGCAAGCAAGTGGATGGCCACGGCTGGTGGGCAGGCTGTGGATCCCGAAGAACAGTAAGTTGCTGACCCTTTCCGCATAGAATGCGTGCCGAGATGAGAAGGATCGATGCCCCGGCGCTCAAGTTCACTCTTGATTTCTGGTGAGAGGAGAAAGCGACCGAAAATCTTTCTAAAGGGGTCATATTGATCACTTCCAGGGAATAGTTGTGCCCATTTTGGGTCGATGCCAAATGTTGCCCAGTAAATTCCTACATAAAGCACGCGGTTAGTTTATTGAATTGTTGTTTGCATGTGATTCACTTACCACTTACCCAGAGCGAGGAGTGGACATACTTCTGGTACGAGCGGGTTGGCATAAACATACCGAGGATCTCGTGGCCGCGCACCGCGCTGGTCATTTTTCATGTGGGCAAATAACACGCGGAGTGCATCCTCCCCCCACTCCAAATGGCCGAAGCAAATTGACACTGTATTGGCTGCCCGGGACATGAGATTCCATGACAGAATCATGAACGTTCGAGCGAAGGCCAGGTCGCGAGAATGGGAGCGGATCTTTGCCGACCTTGACATCACCGTCACCAGCACCAACTGCACGCGCAATACGCTTCTCTAACCCACCGAAAATCTCCGCAAACACGTCTTGCAACGATCTGGGTATTGAGCAATGGTAGTCGCGGAACATACACGAGAGGGCCGATCGGTGGCCTACGTAGGTAGAGAATGCGTGGTATGAGCCGTCTGCCTTCTTCATCGAGAGCACCCATGTCGTGAAATCGAGCGCCGTGAGTTGGTCAAAATCGATCGGCAGTTGGCTGGAGCTCGGGCCAGAGTGCTTTTGATCGACTTGCTCGTCGGGATGTTATCCCCGTCGAACTGCAGCTCATCTACGAAGCCAGACAGAAGTAGATGAGGCTTGTTCGCATTCAGCCATTTGAAGAATCGAATCATAGAGTTGCGATAGCTGTTCGGAGACTTGGCGGTGATACGTGCCGCTCGCGCCTCCGAGATCTCCGCCTCCAGCTCTGCCCCTTGCATGGTAGGTTCGTGTATTTTGTACTCCGAAGTAAAACAAAAATTGCACTGGACGGAGATCCGGAAAAAGTTGTGAATACCATCATTCACTTGCAAATCACTTCGTTCTACTATATCATCCATAATCGGAATAGCAGAAAACACCGGACCACGGTCCAGTAAGTTGCCATCTGCGGGAAAGCTCGTCCATAAAATTCTGGACAATTTACCGTCACTATGGGTTTCATAATCATATCAGAATGAGCATAAAAATGACGAAATCTGAGTTGACTAACCACTTTTGGTCAATATGGGCCAATAGAAAATGCTTGGGTGATGAAAAGAAACGTGAACGAGTTGAAATATTGGAATTTTACGTGTAGCGTACGCCGAAATGGTTTTATTGTACTGCCAAGTTCAACTGAAATTTTATCGCGAGGGGATAAAAACGGGCGGTTGATGAGTG
Organism: Pythium phragmitis; assembly: GCA_023335925.1. Classification (NCBI taxonomy): domain Eukaryota; phylum Oomycota; class Peronosporomycetes; order Pythiales; family Pythiaceae; genus Pythium; species Pythium phragmitis. The sequence goes on along the minus strand of JAADVZ010000153.1, from coordinate 46,132 downwards.
GACATTCAACGGCAGAAATATAGCCAATCTAGAACGAGTCGTGTGGACCACTTTGAGACCAGGGAGTCAAAGTACTCATGATCATTAGCGTCAGCGCCGACGCCATTCTGTTGCTGCAGATCTCGGCGTCGGCGCCGACACCATATTCGTGTTGCTATCCGCCACCTCCGACCCGGCTGCATCGGCAGCTCCGACCCCCTCAGGGTTGGACCCGCGGGCGCGTCCGGCGTCCAGGCAACCCGGTGTGGGCGTCACGGACCCCATCGCAGCCACTGCAAAATCCGCCCCTTCGACGGCCGGCGCATGGCCCGACACAGTACCAGCCTCGACAGGCCCGGACCCGTTTCCGGCACTCGGCCCGCTGCTCGACTTCGACTGCGACATGATGACAGGAGAAATGGTGACTTGCGCGGTCGACGGCAAATTGCAAAATGAGCCGCTGACCCCGCCTCTGCCACCAGTCACCTCCCATACCTTATCAACCCCAGATCAACCCACGTCGTATCCTCAACCTATCACCTGCATACATGAATCCTTACAGATCAGTACTCTTCATACCACCAGCACACAAGCCTACTCCTTCAAGCAAGACATACGAGAGAACTCTCCTCCCTCACCGGGGAACATTCTATGGCACGAAAATTGCCACCCACTGGGGGCATTTTCTACAGCCACTATTGCACCCAACTTAAGTATAATGAAATTTGTTTCACCATATTCGTGTTGCTGTTGTTGGTGTCGGCGCCGACGCCATTTTGTTGGTGCTGCGTTGGTGGCTTTGGCACCGACACCATTCTGGCGAATCACTTTGTCATCCCGAAATTTGTTGTGTGCCATCTGAAAACATATTTCCTTTAATCTGGTGTATAAAATGATGAATCTTTCCATTGTGTATTCGCAGCTTCTATTTTGAAATATAATATCAACAATCTGAGTGGCTGTGGTGTAGGTATCGCATCCATACTGCGCCACAGAATCACCCGAAAACAGTAGTACAGTGCGTATCTTCGGCGACTTTCTATGCGCATTGGAAAATAAATCTCACGGAATAAATGAGCTGGGTCAAATTTATCCAATAGATTCCCCGGTCAGTGTTTTTCTTTAATGACCATGATGCGGCGATTCTACCAATATCCAGTGGAATATTCACTCGAAAAAGTGGAAAATCCAGAAAATCAGATGCTTTAATGACCAGTCTATCGTCATTTTAGGCCGTCACTATGGGGAAAAAATAAATTTCATTACTAAGTTCAAGTCAAAATCGGCCACGAAAGGGTTAATAACCGTGAAGCAGTCATTATACTACCTTTCGGCAACGAAAGGGTTAAACTCAAACTATGTATAAAACCTTGCAGGAATCACGCCAGGATTTCTGCTGACCACCCAATCCCAAAGTCCAAGCGGGATTGGTGGAAAGTGACGATATCTGGGAGATATCGTCGAATCGAACAGGGAGCGATCAGGAGGGACTACCATGATTGCCCTTGTTCCTAACTGAACCCAAAATGTTGATTCAGTTAGACATGTAACAGGTGTACCCCGTTACAGATACTCACAAGCTTCTTCTTTTCCATCTTTTTCTTATTGCGCTTGCCCACCATGAGGCACACCACCATAGTCCATACCGGGTGCGCATATGTGAGCTATACCAACTTTAACCATATATAATGGACACCCATCTGCAAAGACCCTAACCGCAGCCACTTTCTCACCTGCAGATAAAATACAGCCATCATGAAACATAACCATAATCTATTATCAACTATCAAATTCTGCATGTCCACAGACCTCTCCAACCCGACCATCCAGCTCAAGATGGTCGAGCTCGTCGTTAGCATGGTGTGTGATGCCTGTTCTTGTATACCCTGACTGGATCGTCGACGGGGACACCTTGTTCCACGCCATACGGACCCACTCGCAGACATCGTCGTAAACTGGCGCCTTCATCTTTAACCTCTGCCCTGGGACGAGGCGGCTGACCTGGGACTGCAGAAAAGAAATCCATTTGAATGTAATGTAGTCTTTAAATGGCTTCATCCAGGAGACGTCCGCAGGCTGGCAGACGGATGTTAGACCGGGAGGAACGGGCATCCAGTGCACGTTGATGGCCTTAGCATACTTTTGCGTCTCCTCTGTCCAAAGTCCAGAAAATTCATCAAGTAGCAGTAGGATCGGCGTATCCATGTCCGCACGACTGCCGAAATGGGTACGCAGAAACTCGCGGTGGAGATACTCGTTCCACCAACCAGCAGGGTTGGTGTGGATTTTCATCCCTGTGGCTTCCTCGATAGGCTGGATGCGCTTCCACAAGAAGCGGTCGAATCCCTGTCGCTCGAGGAAGTTTTCTTCCAAGACGTGCAAGACAACCATAATCGTGGTCAGAGACTGTACATTAGAAACTGAGAATGTGCACGCACCAGTTTGGTCTGCGTTGTAGACGACAGTGAATCCCAACTCTTGCATCTTTGCGTGGACCTTGGCGGCAAACGCGGCCGCCAGAGCCTCGGCATCTTCCGGTTGGGTCTGGCCCTGGCGCGTGTGCGTGCGCATCGAAAGCTGATGGCGCTTTTTGGAGCGCCGCTGCACGTCGGCGATGCTGTGAACGCCGTCACGCCGGCCTCACGCGCCACCTTCAGCGCATGGAGCTCGAACATGAGCGTGGATATGGGCACCCCCTCACCCCGCAACCGGTTCACCCAGCGGACAATGCGCAGCTTTATCTCAGGGGTGAGGGAGAGCCCCACGTCGCGCGGCCAGTTCTTGTACTTCTCGCGCCCCGTCGCCGTCTTGCATTGCTGTTTGATGGCGCTCTCTTGCTGTTGCCAGCCGTAGATCTGTTTTCGTTTGCTGTTATACTTTGTCCCCTCCAAGTTGCTGTAAAAGTGGAGCATCGTGTCCTTTGAGGTACGCCACCACCTCGAGCTTGTGCTCGGCCGTAACGGCGTCGCGCTTCTCGCCGCGTGGCCGCGGCATCTCCTCGAATGAGCTGTGGGCCTGCGAGTCCTCCACCGTCAAGGACTGGAGGGATTTGGGTGGTGGTGACTGGAATTTTACCCCGTGTCCACTATAAGAGAAACATAGTGGTACAAAAATCCTTGCGATTCCATTGGCCCAGATGGCACTGTCCATTATATGGGGTGTCCATTGTAAATAGTCAAAGTTGGTACGGCATTTTTTTCATAACCATCTCTTGAGGAGTCCTCCTCGACGACGTCTCCCCACGACGCCGTTAGAGTCAGCGCATCGACGACGCCCCACCTCAACGCTCGCACGGGAGCTGCGCCTCTTCAAGTACCACTGCCGTCTTGGGCCTCATTACATCATCCCACTCTCCACGAGGTGTGCTCTCGAACGCTATACGCCCATCGTCTTGACCTCCACCCCCTGTCCTTCCGCGAAAGTCTCCCATCTCTCAATTGACAAACCGCGACCCCTGGTTGGAGAAGAGCCATTGCACGCCTTGAATCAAACCTAGAATCAAACTCCGTGCTCAACGTGAGGATGAACTTGTATCAGCTGCACACATTGAATGTTGAAGTAGTCGCAGACAAGGAACAGTACGAAAGTTCATTCTGGATCGGCGTTGCGGCTGAGCAGACATGAAAAGAAGCGTGTGGCTGTGGGCGATTCAGGACACTCACCTTCCGGTAGGGAGGACATAGCGCTGACCAGTTCACACGAGGTTTCTCCAAGCCACTCTCCCACTACCGAGCCCCCGGCGCTGTCCCCCATCAGTTGTAGGTTGTTATTCGCCTATGCTAATCTATGGGAACAGCGAGTGGACTCGTCCCATCTCCCCATAACCAACGGTGCAACGGAAGTGTCTGAATAAAAGACCCGTCCATATTAGAGTCCGTTTACCGGTACGTACTTATCGGTATACCATTATTTACCAGTACAAGGCATAGAAAATTCAAGATAAACTTGTCGGTAATACCGGTACGTGACAGTATTTCGTGCCTTTAGCCGCTGCTAATATTTAGTAGACCGGATTGTATTCTGACATATCCGTTAGTTGTTTTTGTTACGCGCAAATCGAGCATTGTGTTTCATTCCTGGTGCCGACTCTTTAGATGACGTGTCCGCTGTATTACTTATCTTTGACGGTGTTTATTCTTTTTGGTTGGTTTTGATGAATTGTGGAATGTTGATTCCGAAATGTTTACTTGACTGTCAGAGAAACAAAATGTAAAACACAACGCAGTGTAAAACACCATCATTTGTCAAGTTGGCGCTTCCACTGGACGAGTCTTACATTTGAACACGATCAAAAGCATAATTTACAAAAGCATCCAATATGATGGCCTCCAACACCCAAAAACCCGTCTTTCCCATGAGCGTGTCGTCGCGTCCCGTATACATAGGCCTCTTATAAAGCAACTCGAGTGCACCACAAGACTCCCAGAAAGCGTCCAGTTGGTCTACGAGCAACATAAGCTGGCCACACAGCCACCATAACACCCAAGGAAAAAAAACGCCAGCCGTGAGTCAACTGTTCTGCTGGGGGTGGAGAGGAAAGAAGCGGAAGGAAACACTCACCGTAATCCACAACCCAGAGGCAACCCCCCTGGAAGGACGCGCCAGTACGCCCCCCACGCGCCTCCCCTCGCGCGCGTGAGTCGACGGAAACTCTCTCCATATCTATACGTTGCGACCCACGCGAGAACGACCGCGAACGGAGCCGTCGGTCGCGAGAAAGAGACGGGCAAAGGTCAAAGTGATTTGAATTCCGTGGCTTTTTCTTTCTTCCCCGAAAGAGAGAGAACAGAAGAGATAATCCCATCATGTCGTCGGGCTCGGGTTCTGGTGGCGTTTGCTGGTGGTGCTGCATGCGCGTCTTGGAGCGCTGTCTGCCGCGGAACGACATTGTGCGAGAACTCGCGCCGTATCTCCAGCACGTCCACCGCGACGATGGCGACGACGAGTCGCGCCAGGCAAACGGCATGAGCGTGCGCGGGGTCAACTCGATTCAAGGAGTCGGTCCGACCAGCGGCGCGCGAGGCACGAGCACGAGCGGCACCAGTGGGAATCGACCCACAGTCACGACCAATATGAGCTCGAACAACGCTGCCCAAAGCAGTCGCACGCGCGACAACGTGCGCACGCCCCGTGAATGTGATTTCGTGCCATTTGGAGAAGGCAACTCGGTCGCCTCGAGCGGGTCCCATCGCCAGCCGCCGTTGCTGCACTCGTCCAGCGTGGATCCACTGGACGCCGTGGACGAGCTCGTGGGCTCGTCGGCCAATCGCCAATCGATGAGCAACCCAACCACAGGGGGATCGGCGGCTGTTTCGGCCGCTTCGCAACCCGTTGGTAAAACGACGACACTGCTGAGGAAGCACCTGCAGCCGCCCATGGCCGTGGTCGTCAATTCGCCTCGTGAAGTGCCCGTGAGCCGGAATAACATGACGACCCTCAAGACGATCGCCAAGCAGCCGAACCAGCAAGAGCCGAACCAGCAGCCGAACAGCCAGAGCCAACAAAAGCAACACGATACGCACACGGCGCGGTCGGCGCCGGCCATGACGGTGGACGGCTGTGTCATCCAAGACGGCGCGCTCCAGAAGAAGACGTCAGCGCCCAAGATTAAGACGGCTCTAGGTGAGATCTCCCCCGTGCGGTGGGAAAAAGTCGTGCTCGTGCAAGTCTCGGTGCAAGGGTTCCGCGAAATGTCGACCCAGGCCAAGGATCTCATGGAAGAAGCCAAGATGCTGTACGAACACACGGTGCTCTCCCGGCTCTCGACGGAGTACGGCGGGCAAGAAGTGCTCAGCCAATCGCGGTCGGGTCTTTTCGTCATTGCCTTTGCCTCGGAGTTTCATGCCGCCAAGTGGTGCCTGTCACTGCAGCTCAGCCTTGTCTACGCGGCGTGGAACGACAAGCTGCTCAAGCAGTTCGCTGATATGCGCGAAGAGCACATTCGCTTGGAGGGGCGTGGCCGCAAGCAGATTCTACTGTATCGAGGCTTTCGAGTTCGCATGGTCATCCACGCCGCCGACTCGGATGCGCCCACGGAGAAGTCGCTCGCCGATGCCGTCAAGTGGACCAATACCGTGAGTGAGTTCGCCCACGGTGGCCAGATCGTGCTCAGCGATAGCGTGTGGGACCGTCTCAAGGAACAGCTCGTGCAGCTCGGCAATCCCGTGGTCGAAGATCTGGGCTGCCATTTGGTGTTGGACGATGAAGAAATGCTCATGTTGCTGCTGCCGCGCGATCTGGAATTCCGCCGCTTTGATAAGCTCAAGTCGCCGTTCCCACTGGCACCGGGTATGCGCGACGCACCGTCTGCGCACAAGCCGTTGACAATGGTGTTTACGTTCATCGAGGGTGCTCGCCCTCTCGTTCGAAGCCATGCTGAAGAACTCGCCGAGCGGATCAAGGCGCTGTGTCTGGTCGCACGCGAGCTTCTGCGGAAACACAATGGATATGAGTGTCAAGAATTGCAGGGCGATTTCATGCTCGCGTTCTTCAACCCAGTGTGTGCGGTCATGTGGGCTACCGAGTTTCAGCTGCGGATACGGGCCAAGTTTCGCGAGTGGAATCGCGAGTCGGAGAACAAGGAGCTAATGTTCTCCATGTCGATGGGTATCGAGACAGGCATTCCGGCTAGTGTGAGTCCGCACAAGACGAGTGGCCGCGCCGATTACTTTGGTAATATCGTCAACCAAACGGCGCGTATTGCCAAGGCGGCCCACGGCGGCCAGGTGCTGATTGGTGGCGAGGCCTGGAACGCGTTCAGCACGTCCTCAGATCGTATGACTCCCGTGACTGGAAACGAATCGATGGAACGGCTCGAAGGCAGCACGATCGCCATGTTCAAGTTCCACGGGTACTACTCGTTCAAAGGCATCTCGCTGCCGATCGCGTTGATCGAGGCCATCCCCATCGAGACGCCATTTACACGCGGTGAGAACATTCGTATCTTGCTGTCGGGTGCTCGCACGCCCAAGTCGACGCTGGTCGAAGACGGCCAGAAGAAGGCGCCGGCGATCGCGAACGTGCCGTCCGAGATGATGCGGCTCTTCAAGAAGACCGAGCGCGAGCGTGATACAATTCGTGAGACCGAGCTCGGATCGGAGCTGGGTAGTATCGATGCGACCTGGGACGACACTATTCCGATCGTTGAAGAGCACGGGTCCTACGATGACGACACGGAGGTGCCAAGTCCCATGGTGAATGCGCGGCTGAACCACTCGGGACTCATGCAGGCGCTTCGGTCGTCAATTTCGGGCGCATCCACGGTGGAGCCGTCTCCGCGAGCGTTGCGGTCGGAGAAAATGGACCGATCATGAGCAAAAAAAAATCAACCCCACAAGCGAGACTAGCTCTGCCACATGACTTCCCCCCAGCGTGGAAGATTGAGTATCCCCCACATGCTTTCTTAGGACAGAGGACCTCCCATCACGACGAACTAATGAAGCTGTACGATAGATGTACGATGAGTAAACAATCTAACTCTACTGTCTCAAGTGCGTTTTGGTTTTTCACGGATGGTCGCGGGCACAGCAAACGTGAGTTTGCGATTCGACTTGATTCGTGCACTCGAACCGACAGTCTCACTTCCACTGGCCATGGCAGTCCCCAACGACGAAGGCGGCTGCGGCGTGAGCATCACTGACGGCGTCATGGCAGACTCGCGCTTGCGAGCCGACATGGGTCCCGTCACTGATCCGGACGGCGATCCGCCGGCTTCGAGCGCGAGCCGCTGGTGGCGCTGGCGTTCGACCACTACGCGCTGGTCCGGGTCGCTCTCCAGCGTGAGCTGCACGCCTCTACGAATGAGCTCTTCAATCGCACGGCGGCGGTTCTCGCCCGAAAAGAGCTGGAAGACGGGTTTGCGCACTCTTGGCTTGCCCGTCTTAGCGTCCACGAGCATGGCGGACGTCGTCGTGGGCCACAGGGAAGCCGCGAGACTGCTGCCGTTGCCCTGCACGATCGCGCGTGCGTCATCCAGCTTGACCTCGCGCGTATAGGTCGCGCACGCGATTTGCTCTTGGTAGATGGTGAGCTTGCGGATATAGTCTTTGCGTGCCGACGTGAGCAGCTCCTGGAGCAGCTTGAGCTTGAGTTGTTTCGGGATCTTGACGACATGGCACGCGTGCTGCTGGAGCCGCTGGATCTCAATGGGTGTGAGCACGTGGTGCAGCGTCGTGAGCCGCTCGTCGATTTGGTCGAGCAGCTGCCGCGTCGAGACACTCGTGCGGCGTGGCAGCATTACTGGAGTACTGCCACTAGTACTCGCGGTTGATGGCGGGGAAGCCGTGGTCTCACTTGGAGATGAGCTGTTGGGCGGTGCGATACTAAGCGAGCGTGAGGACACGCCCATTGTGGACGGCCGCCGGATCGCGAGCCGTCCTCGTGGACTGGTGCCGACCAGCGCATGCCATTCTGCCTCTTTCTCGTCGGCCAGTGGCACATGGCGGTCGTGGCTCTGGCGCTCGCTGCGCTGCCGTTCGTGATCCAGCGTGTCCCACCAGATCGCCAGCGCCGCGAGCCGCGCACGACAGCAGTGGACAAACGCGAGCCCGAGCCGCTGCGACACGATCACTTTGCTGCGCCACTTGAGCATCATGCGGTTAAAGTTGCGCGTCTCGCGGCTGCCGCTGCACTGGTCGAGCAGGAACCGCTGGAGCAGCGTCGCGTGGCGGTGGCGCCGCCGGCACCGCAGCTTGAAGAGCAGCTTCCACAGACACTTGCGCAACCACGTGTACACGACGATCGTCTGCCTGGACGCGTGGCGCCACTTCCACTTTCTCCAGAGCCGCTGGATCACGCGCGCCGCACGCGTCTGCATCTTGTCGATGGTTTGCCGCTGCCTTTCACGGTGCCATTTCTGCTGGAGCGACGACGTGGCCAATGAGAAGGCGACGACGAGAAGCCACATCTTGCGGCGTCGATAGGCCACGGTCGTGGCCACGTCACGGGGTGTGGCGGTACTTGGCTGCTGAGTCGCCTGCGTGCGGCGTCGGTACTCGACGACTAGTGACTCGAGCTTGCGCTCTTCGTGGCGGATGAGAAGTTGGCGGTGGCGCTGTGTGCGCTCGACGCGCTCGTCGCGTCGTCTCTTTCTAGCCCACAAGTCAAGTTCACGAGGCTGTGTGCGTCAGCGTACGATGGACTCGGTGAGCCGAAGGATCATTCTCGTACCTCTCGGCGAGGACTGCTGGGGCATGAGGTCGGAGGCGCGCTCGCTGCTTGTTTTCTCGTATTTTCTATGGAATCTCCTCACGTATTAGGAGACCATTAAACGGAGTGTGTAGGAAAGAACAGCGATGTACATTGCACTCGTCATGTCTCTATGGAGCGGAGACGAACAGCAAGTTAGTATGGACGCGCGCGAGGAGCTGACGAGCGGTTGGATCGTACCCGTTTCTGGTGGTGGAGGAACTGCTGAACATCGTTCTGGAAGGCCTCCCAGGCTGAGGGGTCCGCTCGTAGCTCAGCGAGCACGCGGTGGATCCTGCAAGACGCAAAAGAAAGACTCAACAAATCATGTAAACAACGAGAGACAACCCTCTCACCGCTCTTCGTTGCGAGGCGGCTTGAGGCGGGGAGAAGTGGACGACCCGACAGCGATGGTGGTGCCTGGATGCGGACGGCGATAGCTCTTGGGTGGGGACGTCGACAGGCGCTTGGCCCTGGGCGATCGCACTGGGCTCGGTAGCTGCTTGGAGAGCGGCGGCAGCGAAGTCAGGAACGACGACGCCGCATCGTCACTGTTGCGAGGCAGTTGAGAGAAGTCTGTTAGTCGAGGCGACGCACCAAATTAAAAATCCGCCCACGTACTCGGCGTCGCTTGCAGCGTACCGCCCGTTGGCCTCCGAGGGCGGCACGGCTTCCCATTCGCCCGTGAAGCGTGGGTTGCTGCGGTGCCCACAAGACGAAGTATCGGTCAGTTGAGTAAGATAGGGGACCAAACCATCTCTTTGTGAGTTCGACTCACGTGGTCCAGGCCGTCGGCATGACAGACTGGCGAATGTACTCGAGAATGTACTCGCGCGACACACCCCACGGTGCCATGAGGGACTCGTCACTCAGTGCCTCGTCGGAGGCACCACCGCCACCGCCACTGTCATCGTCATTGAGATCGAGCGCATTTTCGTCGTCTCGTCGACGCGGAGGACTTCTGAGCACTTGTGCGCGGTCCACTTTGCCGTCCTCTCGAAAGGCCCGATTCGGGTCCTGGAAATGATGCCGCCACTGGCGCGCCACGCTGTCTCGGTCTTCCACTGCGGCGGTCGCTGACTCGAGCCGCGTGGGCGACTGCAGCGGCCGCTGGTGGCGGATCCGCTCGCTCGGCGATAGCGGCGACCGGTGCTGGTGCTCAATGGGAGACGGCGTGGTCTGCGGCCGCGAAGCAATCTGGAAACTCGAGCGGCCACGCCCTCGCCGTGGCGATCGCAGGCCCAGTGGTCCGACAGGCGAGGTCGCGGCCGGCGCCGTACTGGCCCGCACGGGCAACTGGATCACGGTCTCCCTCGCCAGGTCGGCCTGCTCGATCTGCGTGACCATCCATCCTTCCAAGCGATCGCGCTGCATCTGTCAACGCCACCTCAATTGTGTCAAAGTGACGAATGAGAAACGAATGGGGAGACGGCGCTAATCCACCCCCCCAAAATAGTGTAGCCATGTCAACTGATGAAACGGTCGGCATTGGGAATGTTTGCTGTAGAAAGGCAACTAGACTGCTTCGGCCGCATGTTCGCGTGGACGAGGATGGTACTACTATCTCCACAGACGCGGAGGGGACGAGGAGCGATGGGGGGACTACGAGTAGTATTTGCAGAGAAAAGAAAAAAGGAGAGAGAAAAACCTGAATCGCCGTTTCTAGTGGAGGGCATCTACTCGAGGCCCATGTTGACTTCGCCATTGAAGATCGAGGCCGCGGCCGCGAACCGCTCGGCCTGCTGCTGCTGCAATTCCGTCATGGCCATCAGGAACGCCGGCTCTTGCTGGTACTGCATCATGGCCGCCTGCAGCACCTCGCGCGTGAGTCCGTGCTTGGCGTGGATCTCGGCCGACAGCGCGTCGGCACGCTTGACATATCGCTGGTTGATGGCGTCTTCCTTGTTGTCCGGGTTCAGCTCCTTGACTTCTAAGCACACTTCCTCCATTGCCACGTTCAGCGATTCCATCGTCTCTTGCATGATCGCGACAAACTGCAAGCGACAACAACAGCATGAGTCCCCCGTCTCCCCGTCTCATGCTTTCTCCAAGCATACTGTACCTTCTCAAGCGAAAGATCTTCCGGGACCTCGACATCGCTAAAGCCACCGCCCGTCATGACGCGGTAGAGATCCTGGAGCTTGGTCACGGCGTTGGCCACGTCCTTGTCTTCCTCTTCTTCATAGTACTCGGTCGCGACCTTGACCTCGTCTTCCGTGGTCTGGAATTTCGCGTACACTTGGCTTTCAATGGCCTTCATGGCCTCTTCGAATTGGCCCATGAGGTACGACGCGAGCTGGTCCTCGGGCAGCGCACGGCCGCTCTGCGACGACTCCTGGCGGATCTTGGCCTCAAGCTTGGCCAGTTGCATCTGATGTATTGAAAAATCGAACAAATCGCATGAGCTTTTCAAGTCGACGCGAATGGATCTGTTGGACCACAATACGTACCACGACCTGGCCCATTTGCGAGCAGATCGTCTCAAGAATGCTCAAGAGCTGGTCCTTGTGGAGGTTGGGCACTTCGCGCACGCCATCGTCACTGGTCTCCTTCTTGTCCGACTGCAAACCAACACACCACACCACCACAGTCAGAATACCCGAGAATGATGCGTGTCAAAATCGCCGCCATCGCCTCCTCGTCCAAAGCCACCAGCTCCCAGCGCCCCACAGCCGCTTGCACCGCAGCAACTAGTGCTGTAGCGATGGCGTGGCGACTGCGCCGCCAGCGCGACGACGGTGGAGGGCAATTGCTCGAATAAGAACGCAAACTGAACCGATCACGTACGCTGCTAGACTTGCTGCCTTTCTTGCTGAGCGCAAACAACAGAAAGGCGGCGGCGGCGACCGCCGAGGCGGCGCCAATGATCACGGGCTTGCTCCACTGGGTCATGATCCTTCTTGAGCGAGAGAGATAGCGAGCGAGAGATGTCTGTGGTGGTGACCGAGCGTATGTCTTTGTCAGAGTTCTCCACACGACTGGGCCAGAGGAACAGTCCCGAATGAACGTGACTGGAACGGTCCCGAAGTGTCCCGAATGAGGATCCTTTTAATTCGGGACACATGCCACGAACCCAGAATGATGGTTCTCGATGCGTAATCAAGAATGATGGTCGTTGTCAAAGGGATCCCAGGTCGCAGAATTTGGGATGAGATATGGATAAAGCTACTTGGCTACAACCACAGCCGCTGGTTCATACAGATACTTCATGGTCTCCTCGGGGACCTCGCCGTGTGATGCCGCGGTTGGCGTAGAGCCCGGGGATATCGAGGGCGATTCAACGCGCCGAAGATAACGCCGCTGTGCGACCACATCCTACCGGATTCCGGTCTTACAAATTGACCTCGCCATTGAATACCGAGACGGCAGCCGCGAATCGCTGGGCTTGCTGCTCTTGATGTTGTGCAAAGGCGCTCAGAAAGGCTGGTTCGTGCATGAACTTGAGCATGGCTGTCTGTAGTGCTTCGAGCGAGAGGCCGTACGTCGCGAGGGTCTTCGCCGACAGCTCGTCGACACGCTTTTCATACCACTCGTGGATCGCTTGCTTCTTGTTGTCTGGGTCGAGTTTCTTCACTTTTAGACACACTTCCTCCATGGCCACGTTCAGTGACTCCATGATCTCGTTCATGATCGATAGAAACTGCAGTCAACGACACGTGAGTCCATCCATCCACCTCAGTTCAATTTCCCCCAGACATGGACATGCTCGCCTTCTCAAGAGTGAGGTCGTCCGGGGCATTGGGATCACTACGCATTGTGACGTGGTACAGTTCCTGGAGTTTCTTGATAGCATTGATGACGTCTGCGTCTCCTTCCTCATTATAATACGTGATGGCCGTCTTGACCTCGTCCTCAGTGGCCTCAAACTTGGCGTATACTTGGCGTTCAATTGCCTTCATGGCAGTCTCAAACTGAGCCATGCGAAACGACTTGAGCTGATCGTCGAGTTGCGCGCTTTGTGGCAGCCCTCGCCGGATACTGGCATCACGCCTGACCAGTTGTATCTGCACAGTATCCCCAAATCGTGAACCCCCGCAAGTCGTCCGGCGAGGATCGTTCAGCGCCATTTAAAACGTACCACGACCTGGCCCATCTGTGAGCAGATCGCCTCGAGGATGCCCAGAAGCTCGTGCTTGTGGAGGCTTGTAACTTTGCGCACGTCGCTTTCACTGCTGCCCTTCAAATCTGGCTGGAGAACACAAGAAGAGGCGTGCATGCACCCGTCAGAACAAGACCTCTGTATCGCTTGAGAAGGACCCCATCACCACGTACAGTGCTAGACGTGGGCGACTTCCTGGTGTGTGCGACGAGCAGATAGGCGGCTGTGACGATCACCGAACCGGCGCCAATGATCACGGGCTTGCTCCACTGGGCCATACTGTTCGGCGGTGAAAATAGGGGGGACGTGTAGAGGTGATGGCGGTGGGTCGGAGTGGTATTGCGACTGTTTGTCAGATTGATAAATAAACCTTCAGACGCTGTTTTAACTGGATCAACTCCTTGACTTGAGTTCCTCTCAATGATGGAGAACCTCAAATCGTGATTATCCGCTAGCACAGTGATCATTGAAGTTGGGCACGAAAATGATGGTCGACGAATGGGTTGCAATGCGAGAGTGTGTGCGTTACGAGCTCAACTAAAGGATACAAGTGGTCTCAAGGCATTGCCCTTGTGGCAATGCCCTGGGACAACAGCTTGTGTGAAAGTGGACGACTTGGATAGCTGTGTTCCTAGTCGACGTCATAGCCAAAGATCGAGCCTACTAAAGCTATATCAAATGCACGGTGGATGCGATAACGGTGACCGTCTGTACTGTCCACGACTCAAGAGTCATGGGCGAAGATGACCACGCAGGATGTGGTTCTGCCACAGCGTGAGTGAGTTCGTATGTCGGACAAAAGAATCGAGACCGAGCCAAGCGGGAAGAGAGTGGGAACAAGGGTTTGTGTATTCTTCGTGTGCGGTCGACACCTACGCACCGTAGCGTTCGCCCAAACGCTTTCCGCGCACCAACAATACAAAGAGGTCGACACCTACGCACCGTAGCGTTCGTTCCTCACGCTTTCCTCTTCAGCATGAGTAGAGAAGAAACCCAACTCACACTGCAACGCCTTGCCTCTTGCTTGCCTGAAGGGAACGACAAGGAACTGGCTTGAAGTTTACTTCTTGATGGCCGTCTTCGAGAGGAAGTCGGCGTGCTCCTGGTACGGCGTCTTGGAGAACGAGTGCTGCTCCCAGAGGTCCGGCGTCAGGTACGCGTACGTGGCACGCAGCGCGTAGAACGTCGCCTTGACGAAGTTGCCGAGCGTACGCGTGTGGCCACGCGCCGACGTGTAGCAGTCATCGATACCAGCCATGCCGAGCAGCTTCTTGACGGCCGGGGCGGCACAGAGACCCGTACCACGCGGCGCCGGGATGAGACGCACACGGACCGAGCCACACTTGCCCGTGACCTTGTTGGGCACGGTGTGCGGGGCACCGACCATACGGCCCCAGTAACCACGACGCACCGGGACAAGTGCGATCTTGGCCTGGATGATCGCACCGCGGATGGCGGTCGCGACTTCCTTGGCGCACTTGACACCCAAGCCGAGGTGGCCGTTGTTGTCGCCGACCGCGACAAATGCCTTGAAGCGCGTGCGCTGACCAGCGGTCGTCTGCTTCTGCACGGGCATGATCTTCATGACCTCGTCGTTGAGCGACGACTCGAGGAAGTAGTTGACGATCTCGCACTCCTTGATCGGCAGCGAGAAGAGGTAGATCTCCTCGAGCGACGAGATCTTGCCTTCCTTGACCAGACGGCCGAGCTTGGTCACGGGGACCCACTCGCCCTTGTCGTCGCCGCCGCGTCCACGGCCACGGCCACCACGGCCACGCGGGCCACCACGGCCACGGCCGCGGCCAAAGCCACCACGTCCACGTTCTCCACCAGCAGGGGCAGGAGCAGCGTCAGCCATTGTTATCCTTGTTCTTGTTTTCGGGGCGAAATTGAACGAATGCCCCAGTAGCTCCACATCGAGTTACTCAGAGTACCACCCTTGAGAGCCAACCAACCAGCCATAATGAAGAAGGTCGTACGAAGGTTGCTTGTGGTAATTGTTGTTGCTGCAACGTACTATATCTCCTCGAATAGAAGCTCTAACTACAAAGAGTGCTGGTCGTGGAGTTTTTGATTGCTGTCAAAACCATCACTCTGGAGTATCATGGTTCGTAACATATCCGTTAGTTCGTATCGGCCCCTGGCCCACGTGTGTGCTTTGTGCGGCTGGCCGTGACGAAAGCAAAAGAAGAGGCTGGAAATTTCCACGGGCCAACGACGCGCCGCGATGATGCTCCTGTCGACGCGGCGTCTGCGCCGAGACGCGCTCCAGGCCGTGCGCAAGCAGTACGCGCCGCGCCAGATGCATCTTCTGCAGCAGGTGCGCGTTTTTCCGGCCTCTGGGAGATCTACAGGACAGAAAATACTCACGGCGGATTGTGGTGGAATGCTGTTTGGACTATAGCAAGTCGGCATCACGCTGCAGCGCATGGGGCTCAACGCTGGTGCGATTGGGGGACGCAACCCAGCGCTCGTGCGTCAGTTGCTGCAGACCACGCGTGGGCATTCGTTTGGTACGGCTGCTTTGGTGGGAAAGATACGCCGACACGTGGGGTGGAGACTTGATGTCCGATATATTAATACTGTAGGGCGGAATGCGGCTCCGAAGAAAGATGTGACAAGCGACTTTTGGAAGTGGCTCTCTGAGGAAGTGCCCAAGGGTGAGTCTTCTCGAATAGAGGATAGAAATGACGCTGGGAATTGACTGAGGATCGTTTTCTGGGCAGGCTTTGGTCGTTTCTACCCAAAGAACGGCGCGGGGAAACCCGCTGCTCCCAAGTCGGCGCCAAAAAGCGCTGAAGGGGCGGCAAAGGGGGAGACCAAAACGCTGAGCTCCAAGACGGGTGCCAGTGGCAACAAGGGCTCGTCGGGGTCGGGCTCGTCGTCGGGCGGCAGCGGCAACAGTGGCCGAGAGGGCATGGCCTACATGGTGCCGCTTGCGGTCGCAGCTCTCTTGTTGTCGGACCTCGCCTCGGTCGACAAGCCGATGCAAGAGATCACGTACCAAGAGTTCCGCAATCGATTGCTGGAGTCCGGCCGCGTCGAGAAACTCGTGGTGGTCAACAACAAGTACGTCAAGGTCTACGTTCACAACCCGGCCACCTTGGCTGGTGGTGGCGGCGGCATGATGGGTGCGTCAACGACGACTGAGTCATCCGACTGGCACGATCCGGCCCACCCTTTCCCGAACCCATCGGCCCAGGGCTCATACGACCAGCATGGCCAGCACCATGCGCCGACTGGTGTCCAAAACCCACTTGGTGGCGTGCGCAGTGGCAAGGCTCAGCAAAGTAACCCCACGTACTACTTCAACATTGGTAGTGTGGACAGTCTGGAACGCCAGCTCGAACACGCGCAACACGAGATTGGCATCCAGCCGCGCGACTACATTCCGGTGCAGTACGTGAGCGAGATGAGCTTTGCGGCCGAGGCGATGAAGTTTCTGCCGACGCTTTTGCTGGTCGGCTTTTTGCTATACTCGATGCGTGGCATGGGCGGCGCTGCCGGTGGCGGTGGCGGCATGAGCAACATTTTCAAGGTCGGCAAGAGCCCCGCGAAGAAGATCACAAAAGAGGACATCAACATCACGTTCAAGGACGTTGCTGGTGTTGACGAGGCCAAGAAAGAGATCATGGAGTTTGTGGATTTCCTGAGAAACCAAAAACGGTTTACTGATCTCGGTGCGAAAATTCCCAAGGGCGCGCTACTCGTTGGCCCACCGGGTACGGGTAAAACCCTCTTGGCCAAGGCCACGGCAGGCGAAGCGAGCGTTCCGTTTTTCAGCATTTCCGGCTCGGACTTTATCGAGATGTTTGTCGGCGTCGGTCCGTCCCGTGTGCGTGATTTGTTCAAGGAGGCGCGTGCGAATGCTCCGTGCATTGTTTTTATCGATGAAATCGACGCTGTCGCACGTGCGCGTTCCAAGGGCGGATTTTCTGGTGGCAATGACGAGCGCGAGAACACGTTGAACCAGTTGCTGGTCGAGATGGACGGCTTCAGCTCCAGTGAAGGTGTGGTCGTGCTGGCCGGCACAAACCGCGCCGACATTCTTGACAAGGCTATTCTGCGCCCAGGGCGCTTTGATCGTCAGATCACGGTGGACAAGCCCGACATTAAGGGCCGTCGCGAAATCTTCAAGGTGCACTTGAAGAACCTGACGCTGGATGGAGTCATCGACGACTTTGCGCGGCGGCTTGCGGCTTTGACACCAGGCTTTGCCGGTGCCGAGATTGCCAACATTTGTAATGAAGCGGCGATCGTGGCTGCGCGTCGTAATGGCACGAACGTCACCTTCAAGGACTTTGAGCAGGCGACAGATCGCGTGATTGGTGGCCTCGAGACAAACCGTATCATGTCGCCTGAAGAAAAGAAGACGGTCGCGTACCACGAGGCGGGTCACGCCGTTGCCGGGTGGTTCCTGGAACATGCCGACCCTTTGCTGAAGGTCACGATCGTGCCGCGTGGGAAGGGTTCGCTCGGATACGCCCAGTACCTCCCCAAGGAAGTTGCGCTCCACAGCCGCGAGGCGCTCATCGATATGATGTGCATGGCGCTGGGCGGACGAGCGTCCGAGTTCGTCAACTTTGACGGCCGCGTCACGACTGGTGCATCGGATGATCTCCGGCGAGTCACGCAGATCGCGTACTCGATGGTGCAGCTGTATGGCATGAACGACCGCGTGGGCCAGCTCGCGTTCCCCAAGGACGAGAGCAACCCGTACGCGGGTAATATGTACAGTGAGAAGACGGCACAGATCATGGACGAGGAGGTCCAAAAGATTGTGGACGAGGCCTACGAGCGCACCAAGCAAATTTTGACTCAGAAGAAGAACGTACTGCACGATCTAGCTGAGGAGCTCCTCAAGAACGAGACGATTAACCACTCGGACATTGTCCGCGTGCTAGGACCGCGTCCGTTTGGCGGCAACAAAACGTACACCGAGTTTGTCGAAGAGTCGTGGAAAGAAGCGGACAAGTACGAGGCCGACAAGCTGGCGAAGGAGACCGCGGCAAACGCGGAAGCAACGAGTGCTGCTGCTGCAAGCGCCTCCGACTCGCCAGCTCCCGAGACAAGCGAGGAGCCAAAGGCAAAGGACGAAACGGACAAGCAATAGAGTGCAGCCAACCATTGCGGTTGGTGCTTCAACCTATAAAAATAGGTCGGGTCTGTTTGAAACCATTTGTTGAAACGCTTGTGGGTCGTAGGGAGCCCCAGAAACAAAGGGCGGACCACAGAATATTTCGGGCCCCGTCCCGTCGTCCCAGTGATGGACGACGAGTCCCACGGTCGTCGCTACGGCAGACTTATTTTCGCGCCGTCGCGTCGCCACGATCGACTGGTATCAGATGCGGATAATAAAAAAAATACTCTTGATGATATCGCGTTCTTCTACTACTTCTACGACTGGGCTAATGCTACTTGTCGGTGCTGCGTTGCGTGGCGTCTCGTTTCTCGTGTCTCTTTTCTTCTTCTTGGGCTGCTCATTGCCCAGTTAAAATAGTAGTACCAGCTTGCCGTTCTTCTTCCGTCGTCTTGTTCGTACGCGCGCGGACACGGGAGTCAACGAAAGAGACAAAGGGAAAACAATCACTTTCGAAATACAAATTCTCGCTCCAAGTGGGACGACAGATTCAGCGCGCGAATGACCTCGGGCAACGCCATGGTCTCGACCTCGAGGTCGTTGATGGCACAGAGCGTACTGCCCACCTTGACCATCGCGCTGTTCTCGATCGGACCCTTGGCACCGTCATACATTCTCACGAAGCCCTCGACGGTTGGCGGCATGGACGGCGTCGTCGGCGTCTGGAACACGACGCCGCATGGACCAGGAGGGACGATGATGCGTGCATACTCGAAATACTCGTCCTCTTCCTCTTCTTCGTCTTGATTGTCGGCGGCAGGATCCATGTCGTACAGGCCGCTCTCGCAGCGTAGCCGTCGAAGATCGTGGTCAGAGCTCGTCTCGTCCTCGAGGGGCAGCAGCAATGCAGGGGATCCTGCCGTCGCACCGGCGTCGTCAACGTCTCGTCCTCCTTGCTCGGCGTCGTCGTCACTCTCGCTCGAGTCGTCTTCACTCTCGCTCGCGCCGCCGTTCACGAGCACGGCCATCTTGCTGCGTGGACTCATAATCGGCTCGCGTAGCTTGGTGCGGAACGCGTCCAGCGTGGCCTGGTTCATCACGGGCGCGCGTCGCCGCGCCGGCAGCGTGAGCGTGAGTCCGCTCCGCTGTTGCTGCTGCTGGCGACTGTAGTACTCGGCCTCGTCGCTTTCAGTCGCGTGGTCTTGGTCGTCATGTGGTAACATGTACCCGTAGACGCCCGCGGCGTGGTGGACATGGTGGTAGTTGCCGCTCGCGTGGATCACGCGTACGCTGTTGCGGATCGCCTCGCGCTCTTCGTCCGAGAGCAGCTCCCGCGTCTCGGTGCGGCTCTGCGTCTGCAGCAGCGACGAGTCGTGGCCGCCGCCACTGAGATCCTTGAAGTGGAACGAGTGGAGGTGCGGCCGCGCGCCGCTCTTGCGCGCCGACAGCGGACGCGCGTAGCTGCGGTACAGTCCGTGCGGCTCGTCGTCGGCGCGACCGGCGCAGGCACACAGCGTCTGGCCCATGATACGGCTCAAAAAGATCTGTAGCGACTGAGGGAGACAGAGAGATCGCGTGGCGTGGTGGGAGTGAGTGGGGGGGGGATGGCGATGCAATGGCACGGGGCTTCCGTCCGCCCTTCCTTCCTTCCTTCCCTTCTTCCTTCCCGGTTGTCCTAGGGCGGGCTGTCTGTCTGCGGTACGGTACGGTATCCCACGCCACCACAGATCCATACCCAAGCCAAGTGAGCTAGAAACGCCAAAGAAAAAAACAAACAAACAAAACAAAAAAAAAGGAAGGAAGAATAGTACCCCCGCGGGGGTAGCATCTGGTTGAACCAATGGAAAAGCCAGCGCCTTGGGTTGTGCAAAAAAGACAGCCCAGGGTTCTCATCTTCGCTTTTGGCAGTGGAACAGAAACGTGTAAAACCTTACTGAGACGGCTTCACGCGGTGAGGTGTATTATACAAGACAGGTAAACCTATGAAATAGAATATGGATACAACCAGAGGCATTGTGGCTCAGAGTGAAATGGGGAAGGCGTGGCCGCGCGTGTTGAACACGATCTTGTCGAGCGATAGGATTTCACCGTCGTCGGTGAATAGAAGAAAGAGGTACTTGAGTGTCTCGGAGAGAAAGGAACTCTCCATTGTGGATGCATACGGCTCACTGACGCCAGCGAAGACGTGGCGTAGCGAGCGGTAGCCGCCCGTGGGCACCTGAACAGATATGGACAGATGAGTTTTAGTGCGGGAGAATCGCACCCACAGGGCGTACCTTGGAGTGTTTCTCGAAAGCGTTCATGATCATGCGCCCGTACTGACGGTACTTGTCGTCCTTTGTGACGCGATATAATACCATCAGGCTCTCAACCGTCTCTGGTCCGAGGTTGTTGACGTCGTCGCCATCCGAGACTATGAATTCATTCGAGAAAGAGGCCGTTGCCGAGGGCTGGCTGAAGTGCACCACTTCTGCAGCGAGCATTGAAGCAGAGCGAAGATACATCTGCCCAGGATACAAAACAAACAGAGAGAAAGAAAGTGCTGTTCAGTAGTGCCTCACACCAATGCTGCGTGCTGAGCCCTTCGTACCTGCGCACACGTTTCCATGAGCTCTTTCGCCAACTTCAAATGCTCCTCAGGGAGACCGTGGTGAAATCCAAGGGCTAGCAACCCCGGTATAAAGCACGACGCGTGGTCCATCCTTCGCTCGAGCGTGCCGTTCGTGGGCAGAAGGCCGATGAATGGCAGGCCGGACGGGCTCGTGCGGTCAATCATCTTTTCTTGGAGTCCCTTGATCGCCTGCAGATAGCCTTGCTTCAGGGCATCGTTTCTTTTCCCAGTCTGCAGCCACTGCTTGAGCTGGTACTCGAAGTACGTGCCGCCAAGTGCTCCAAAGGAGACGTTCGACGCGACGACTCGGTTGGTGTCCCAGTTGATAGTCACTGGCACAAGGCCGTCCTTGTATACATCGCGCGTGAGCTCGAAAGACTGCCAACAAATACCATTTGTGAGGCTCACTATACGGCAGTCAATGCAGCAACTTGCCGGCTTACAAGGGAGTTGAAGTTGTCGAGGAGCTCGTCGACACCTCGTTTTCGAGCCAGCTGGTTGAGGAAGCGAAACTCGAGTTGAAAAGACGAGGCCTCGGCGAGCGATGGATTGTGAGCTCCACGTCGCCTCTGTGTGAATATCCATACAACGTCATTGCTCTCCACGAAACCCTCCACGATGGAAGCATCCACTCTCACCTCCAAGTCCACATCTCGACACGGCACAAAGATGCCGCACGTGAAGCCGTCCTCGAGCGCGTCACCGAGCTCACTCGCGATGTGTAAGAGATGGGCATCGCCTACGGTGTACGTACGTACATTTGGACGCAGCTTGTCGTCAGTTCATAACCCATTTGTGTTCTAGAATATTTTGCCGAACCTGACAGGTGGTACGCTGCCAGCAATCCACCCAGCAACCGAGTCGACGTCTCGGAGAAGCTCACGTTGCCTGGCGAGAAAAGACGACTCCTCAAGTGCGTCATGATCCAGGTACTGGCCTCGTCAAACTCGTCGTGCAGCCCCATGACCAGCAGTGTGTCGAGCGAGTCGACGGCTGTCAAGGCCAAGTCGTGGTCGTACAGTGTGGCTCCGCGTTGATGGGTGACATCGAGCAGATCCAGCCAGCTACTGTGGTTACAGTACGCGTCCCACGCGTGCTTGGCCATCGCAACGACTTGGCTCTGGTCAGCACTGAGCACACTGGCGTGCTGCTTCAAGAACGCTCTTCGTGTCTCATGGGATGGCTCTTCCTGTCGCTTGGCGATCACATAGTCCAGCACGGGTGACCCAGAGTCATAGCGGGAGTTTATAATGGAGGTTCCGATGATGGACCAGTCATTGCCACCAGTGAGGCTGTGGAGACACACGAGCGACCCAACCGAGAAACCCAGGACGGCCAAGACGAGCACACGCTGCCCGAGCGATGGAGGTGGCGGTCGCAGCGACAGTCGGCGTGGACCCATGGCTCCTCTCCCGAGTGGATGGGGCGAGAACAAAAGGCAGCTGCAGCTGCCTTCGTGGGTAACTTGGAATGTGATACAAAAGTTGCTGTTGCCGCTAATGCCGAAGAGCTTCTCGGCGAGAGGGACTGACTGATGCAAGCCAATCATTGGTTGATATTCGAGTGTCAGTATATATTTAGCCACTAATAGGAGAGTAAAGATCCACTCCAAGATTCCGAAAGGTCGCGTACTGGCAAGCCGGAGGGATACGGACGTAACCGACGTAGAGTGAAATTTTGCTCGTACGTAGATCTCGATGGCTTATTAACAGCAGAGACATCTGATAACCGACGCCGTTTCATCACTTCGGATGCATACTGTACGGTGGCACAGTGCCCAGTTCCGAAGGCGTTGAACTCTGTTGATTGCCCACCGTGCGCATCAGGAAAGAAGAATGTGACCACGCTGTTAACGCGTGGAAATGCTAACCAAAGATAGATGCTTTACGCAAATGACCATACTAGCCTATTGCTCAGCGCACCGGTTCTTTTAAAATTAATACTGTAGCTTTCCGAGAGATGTTGATTGGGGCGATCCATGGCATTGGTGTTTTGTACCACTTCAATCAGCATACTTTTGACCAATCAAAACGGATTTATATACTATTTTATACCAATCAGATACCCGTCCTTCCAAGCCAAACGACGCGACCTGCGGGGCATCACGCGAGCAGCGCTGGACTCCCATGGACTCCTCAGTGGCATTGGCGTCCGCATCCACAGGCTGGCACCGCAAGTGGCTGCTGCTCTGCGCAGCGCTGGTCTGGCTGTACTTTCTACGATTCCGTGTGCTCGGCTGGGTCCTCTCTCAGTGTGCGACGCTCGCACTGCGCTTCAAGCAGCCACAGCTGCATGCACGGGTGCAGATCCACCATCTCACGCTGCGGCCGCTGGAGCTGGGCCACGTGGATATTAGTGGCGGCAAGAATGCCTGGCGTGTCGTGTGGACCCGTGTGCGCGTGGGGACCCACGTGGTCGACTTCTTCCGGTCGTTTGTGCAGAAGAAGATCCTCGTGGTCGCCGTGGACGACGTGTTTGTGGATCTGCTCGAGCCTGACGACGAGCTCCTCCGCACGTTCTACGTGGGCGAGCCACCGGGGACTGGGTATGAGACGGCCACGCCCCACCACGCAAATGAGGGCAAGCACCCTATGGGTTTTATGCGGTTCATCGATCTGCGCGTGCGCAGCATCAGCGTCAACATCGAGTTCTTGGAGACTCGCACGCGGTTCCGCTGTTCCGATCTGCGTGTCGACATTCTCGAGGTGATGGTGGCTCAAAATCTTCTCCACCTCAGTCTCTCGGCGTCGTCTCTCTTCCTCGCGAGCCGTCCGCTGCAGCAGCCATCGCCACTGAGTGGAAGTAACTCCCGTCGGCGAGACAGTGGCGCTGCCGGTCTCTGCTGTGAACTGACCAACACGCAGATCGTGCTGGACGTGCGGCTCACGGACCAGGAGATCATCGGATGCACAGTCGCGAGCAAGGGTGACGAGCCGGCGTACCTCCACGTCGATACGGCCTACGTGGAGCTCCTCCTCACCAAGAAGAGGGATCAGATTCGCAAAGGTCGGTTTCCGATCCCTCAGTGGATGTGGCAGCAGGGAGCCGCCAGCCACACCCACGAAATTCGAAGGGCGTCACCGTTCACACTACGCGTCGCCGACTTCCCACTAGTGATGGATGTGGTCCACAGTGGTGGTGGTGCGCGTAGGAAAATGCCGCTTCAAGTGGTGACCCACATTCGCCACCTCACATACGCAAAGAATCCAAGCCTCGAGTTCCATGGAGAGTCCATCGAACCGGCGACGACGACTGTGAAAATGCCAGTCCCGAAAGACCACGGAGGGGTCAGCATGCGTCTCGAGTGCCAAACGATCCAGCTCTCGAGTGGAGTAGACTTCTCCCACCGCGTGCTTTCGCTGGCGTCGTGTCGGATCGAGATGGACCGAGACAACGCCAGCCATGGCCGTCTGCAGTGCGAGATTCGCGATGCTCAGCTCGCTGTGAACCCTTCTGTCTGCGAAGTGCTCCACTCGCTGGCACTCTTCCCTGATACTATCGACGACTACGAGAGGACGATCGAGCTGCTCATGTGGGAACGGGTAGCTCAGAAGCTCGACCGGCCAGCATTTGTTCCAAAAGCGAGAGTTCCAGTGCAGTGGGCCATGAGTGTCGAGGTTCACGACTGGTCGCTTCAAGCGTGGCTGGGTTCTGGTGTGGATGGCTCGGGGAAGCGGGATTTGGAGGCGCACGGCAAGCGAACGACAGTACGCTCGACGATTTCTCCACAGCCGAGCGGACGCACGATGAATCACCGTGTGGATCTGAGCGAGGCCCACGTCCAAGTCTCTCTCCATGGAGCGGAGTCTACCTACAAGGACAAGGACTATTCTATCCAATTCGAATCGGTCTCGGTCCTGACAAGCATGCAGACAACGCCACATTCCAAGTCGGTGGAGCTGAAGCTGTCGTCGTCCAGTGTCGTGCTGAATGGACGCGTCAAAGGTCTCAGCCTCCACAGCCGCGGCGACTTGCCAGGACTGGTGGTCTCCAATGTGGTCTTCCATCAGACCGAGACAGAGTCGGATGAGATCACTCAAGTCAGTATTTCGCTTGTGTCGGCCGACGCTGATTTCGTGACAAGCCATTCTCGCCATGAGGAGATCGTGGGCAACCTCCGTGTGGTGCTGAGTGTCCTGGACCAGGTGCGAATCATGCTGACACCTCCGGACGCCACGGACCGCATCTCGACGCCTATGAAAGAAACAACCAAGGCACTGGACGTAAGCATCCGTGCATCGGCTATGCGAGGTCAGCTCTTGGATGTCGACAGTGTCTCCCCTGTGGTCGAGGTTGCGTTCAACGATATGAACGCGGCCTACCAAAAGGCAGCGGCAGCATCCACGACGACCACCATGGTCACGTGCGCGTTTCTCAAGATGCTGTGGGAATCCGATCCCGTGATGGACCTTGCGAGCGTTCGATTCCATCAGACAGTAACCTCGTCGCTAATGCCGCGCTCGGGGGAGATCCGATGCGAGGGGGACGTGGTCTCCAACAGTGAGATCTCGCTCTCGCACCTGCAGCTGTGGCTGCTCCCGGAACGGCGCCTGCTGCTTCTCTTTCTGAGACTCGACGAACTCGCCAACGCCAACAACAACAAGTCGGAGATGACGGTCTCCACAACGACGTCGGCGCCACAGCACGTGACGTTCCACTGTACCAAGATGGGGATTCAACTGCGCAGTCTCCTTGCTGACACTGGCGGCACTTCACCACACAGTATCCATCTCGACCACGTGACGGGACAAGCAAACCTCAATAAATCGGGTAAGATGACGGAGGCGATGCTCCGCTATCTACAGCTCACGCATCGCCACGAGAGCTGCCGTGCGCGACTCGCGGAAGCCCTGCAAGTCGTGGAAATGGACGGCACGCTTGGTGTCCAATCGCTAAACGTCGTGTCAGGCGGCGAGTCCGTACTCCACGTCAACAAATGGGTTGTTCACTTTGCGACGACCGACACGTCCGTCTCGGACGGAGACGACACGAGTGTCTACCAACAGGCGCCCCCCCCTCACTACATCCCGTCCAAGATACTGCTCTTTGACGTCAGCTCGACCGCGACTCAAGTCAAACTCACCCTCTCGCGAGACACCAAGGCAGCAGCAAACGTGATGCTGCCGATCCTACAGACGGCACTCGAGGCGCGACCACGCACTGCTGTGTCCGAGCCTCTTGTGGAAGATCCCGTTCCCGACTGGCGATTGCGGTTTGTCGGCTCCTTGGACTGCGGCATTCAGCGCACCGTCGTCATTCTCCCGTTTCCAGGCGAATGTTCCCAGTCGCAGTTCATGGTGGTGTGTGCTGACCATCTCACTCTCCATTGCCGCCAGTTTCAAAAGCTCTTGGTCCAGTTCGAGCTGCTGCGCGTCGCCATTACCGACCACGACGCGGAGAACGATGGTGGGCTGGGCGACGACTCTGCCAGTGTCGGTCGGTCAGCCTTGGGGAATGATGCCACGGACATGATGCCGCTCGAAATGCTGTATCTGCCTCGCACGAAACTTGACGCTGCGATCCACTGGAAGGCTCCGTGCTTTGGTTCCCCTGAGCGATTTGCCGTCTCGTTTGATCTCGTGCTGCGCAGCCACCCATCGTGCTCGTCCGAGCAGGTGCCCTTCGTCAGCGAGGCTCTCTGCTGTCTCAACTGGGACTCTGTCTTCCCCGCCTTGATTCACCTCATGGCAGAAGACCCCGCAGCAGCCACGGTCGCCACACACAGCGACACTCCAAAGGCAGTGGAATGCGTGGGCGTCCAGTGGAACGTCTCTGTGGACGTTGTCCAGGTCGCGGCGTGGGACGCCATGACCCAAAGCGACTCAGCCATGCTGCTGGTCGCACAGGATCTGCTCTCCCACGGCGTCGCCAGGCTCCACGCTACTGGTACCAGCCCGCCACGCTGGGTGCTCTGGGAGACGACAGTGTACCTCGATCTCTTTCGCGCCTATCTTCTTCGCGACGCCGTGACAGAGGACGAGTCGAGTACACGCACGTGTGGCGGTGCGCTTCCCTTTCAGTGCTGCGATCAGTCCAGCTTTTTCGTCGAAACCACGGGCACGAGTTACCGGGCGACCCACGACGGCGCCGGTGATCCTGACGCTGAAAGGACCACGGCAGCAGAGACCAGCGGCTCGCTGTTTGGCGAGCTGGCATTTGTGATGGCTGAAAAACTCCATGACCAGTTCACCCGCGTCGAGTACGCCTTCGCGGAGAGAGCTGTCGGCGTCGCTGTTCCTGTGGTCACCATGGGCTCCTCCCCGTCGCCACCAAAGTCCCCACGTGCGTGGACGCAGTCAGTACGCTCCAAGCTTGCTCGCCTCAAGCGGCGCACGTCGTCCATGGACAATATGCTGCTCAACGACGGCTCGCGGCCCATCCAAGTCGACTCGATGAAGTTGCTCTGGACCATTACGACCCGCGACAGCGCCTTCCACATGATCGCGGCCATTGGGGACTGCCTCGAGGCCGTCGTGGAGACCACAAGGCGGCAAGACAGTACGGCTTCTCCCTCTGCTGCTTGTTCCGTGCGGCCACTGAGCCCGAGGGAAACGACTCGTGCGAACAAGGACGCTTTCGATGCTAGTGAGCGACAGGCCAAGCGTACGGACACACCGAGCTTTGACGCGACACGCACGGGGCGCCGCGTGAGTACGCGCGACTCGCTGCTGGAGTTACTACAGCAGGGCAAACTCGGGAACAAGGACCCCACGGCGTCGGTCCACAGCCACAGTGAGACGCACTCGCCGGTTACCTCCCGCACGCCACGTATGGCCAATGAAGAGATGCAGCATCTCTCCAAGACGATCCACCTGAAAACGTATACGCTCGACGTCCACGACGTGCAGATCAGTATCCTGGACGAGACCAGTCGAAGCAGCGCACTGATTGCGTCCAAGCATATCCATTTAGAGGCCGGCCACGACGAGACCGAGGCGACTGCGATCGCAACGCTCAAGTTTGAGGGCGTCACGGGCCACGTCGCACCGCTGGACGTCGAGGTCGCGAGCGGTGTGATCTGGTACTCGCAGTCGCGCACCGTGGGTGTCGGCCCGCAGCGCATGCCGACGGGCCACGCGCTGCTCAAGCAAGTCATGGACGAGTTCACACTGACGACAACGTATTCACAGGGCATCGCGAGCGGCGAGACGTCGGTCGAAGTCGACATGTCGTCGCTGCAGCTCTCGACCGACCGGTCCCAGTTCTACCAGCTTCTCAATGTGCTGCGCCACGTGCTGCTGGCGCCGCCCACGATCGTGCTGCGCAGCAAGCGGCAGTTGACAGCCCGTCGCCGCGACCACGTCCACGCCAGCGACGATGTGGGTCTCGTAGCGGACGACACGTCGATGACGGCGTCTCCTCCGTCTGCAAGTACCCTCCCAGTCTACACGGGCAAGAAGCTCCACGCCCAGCTCGTCGAGGAGCTCCGGATCCGCGACGCCAGGACGTTGGGCGTCAACCGCTCGGCGCAGACACTGCTCAAGCTTATCTCGTTTCGCTCGGCCGGTGGTGTAATTCGCCTTCGCACGAGCCCCGAGTCGATGGGCGGCGACCACGAGTTTGTCGAGATCCGCGCCGAGGGCATCACGGGCTCGCACGCGTTCTTTGCGAGCCAGAACACCAAGCTCGTGCTCACGCTGCAGTGGATGGAGATCAACAACTTGCGGCCCGGGCCGTCGTCGATCGCGTTTGAGGACGCCATGGCCGTGCTCAAGGCCTCGCTACTGGTCGACCCACGGCTTCCACAGGGCAGCCATCAGCGTCCTAGGTTGAGCACGACCAACCAAAAGGGCATGCTCACGGTGCGCGCTGAGAGCGGCCCGCTCACGCGAGTGCTCGGGCAAAAGCTGCGCATCCTCGACGTGCTCGAGATCAGCGTCTTTCCCGAGGTCCCCAATATGATTGTGATCCAGCTCGCGGCGGATTTCTACGACCTGCTCTACAAGTTCTTCTTTGAGCAAGTGAGCTCGTCGTGTGAGACCCACCAGGAGACGGCCAACGGCGAGCAGCTCCTGTTTGGCAAGCGGTCAGTGAGTAGTGCGAGTGCGCCGCCGCCGCTGTCGCCCACGACGACGACGACCCATAAGAGCCGCGCGTACACGTCACCCGCGTCGCCTCCCCACACTCTCATGGGGCGCCGCAGGAGTATGCAGACCAGTGCGTCCATGGGCTCCGACTCGGCCGTCACGGGATCCACAGTCTCTTCTCCCAGTGGCGACTCGTTGGTCGTGATGAGCGACGACGACGACGCGAGTGCCGACGGCTGTGAGCTGTTTTATTTCAAGTACGTGCGCATCGGCAACGTCCGACTACGCATCAACTGCCACGGGTTCTTTGTGAACCTGAGCCACTTCGATCTCGACCTGCCGCCGTTTGTGACCCAGAGCCGACTGTGCACGTGGAACAAGCTGCTACAGAAGTTTGAGAGCCACTTGCGATGGTACGTGACCAAGGAGACGGCGTCCACGGGGCTGTCGCATTTCAAAAACAAACTGCTCAAGTGGACACCCACGAACAGCGCGAGTTCGGCGGCGGCGAGTGACAAGAAAGAACACAAGCACAAGCGAGGAGCAGGAGACGACAGCAGCAGCAGTCCGACAGCCATGAATGCCCACGTGCTATTCGGTCCGTACTCGGGGTCGTCCTAAAGAAGACGATGAGGACGGAGACGGGATGGCTTCTCTCGTGGACTTGACGCTCTACAAGCTCGTGTCGATGCACTCGAGCACGCGGCTGAGCAGCTCAAAGGCCCCCGTGTCACGGCGCTGGGAAAGTGGAGTATCAGATCCAAACCCCATAGATTGAAAGGGAAAGAGAGATAAAGCGTACCTCGTTGAAGCCGCCGTCCTTGCGCTTTTGCATGACGTCGATAAACTCGGTCGGCGACAAGTACCCGTCGCCTGCCGATTGTAAAAGTAAATGTGAGAGAAAGTGAGACGAGCCACATGCACGATGGTATCGTACCGTCGAGATCAAAGAGCGCAAAGAGAACGTCGATCTGCAGCGGCGTAATGAGCTTTTCCTTTTGGCCATGCAGCGCCGCGCGCGTCACGCGCTGAAAGTGTTCTACAGTGAAGAAAAAAAACGCCGGGAAACAAAAGAATTGAGTAAAACAGAGATACCGTGAATTCAAAAATAAGGACCCGCACCTTTGTTGAGTCCCTGCTCTTGCATGAGGAGATCAATTGCGACCTTGAGCTCGTCGAGGTGGTCGAGAAAGGTCGTAAATTTGATAAACTCGTCTTCGGAAATCGTGCCTTTCATGTCGCGCAACTGGTCGGCGCGCTCGACCCACTTGCCGATCTCTTTCTAAGCTCATAATAATATAAACAATTAAGTGACTCATCGTGCTCACTCAGTTAAGTTTTCTCAAATGTACCTGGTTCACGTGGCTCACGAGGAACATGGCAAACTCGCGCGGCGAGAGTTCCTTGTTGCCGTCGAGATCATACTGCTCAAAGTACACCAGTGGTTAAGGTGAAACCTAGCGAGGGATAATGATCGTAGTAATAGGGATCCAGGATCAAATCGTTGGAAAAAGGATATCTGAATGCGCATAATCTCCTTTTGGAGATCAGCACGGAACGCGCAGAAGTCTTCGTACGTGAGCGTCTCCCTGTTAATGCAAGAGACCCTGTCAATACGGACACAAAAGGGCGGTCGCCCTCCTAGAACACTGCGTAGTACGTACGTGGCGAGTTCACCAAAGAGGTGCTTGAAGATCGGCGCGTCGTCTTCCTTGAGCGAGCGATCCTGGCGGCCCGCGGGCGTACGCAGCCGCATGAGGTCGATGATCTGACCAATCCCGCATAGACATATGTCAAATTTTAATCGGCATATCCAGAGTGACATATAATAAAATGCCAAACCACGTACGCGCTTGAACTCGCGGTGGTCGAGGCGTCCATTGCCGTCAGCGTCAAACATCTTGAACGCGAGCTCGAACTGGCGTGCCGGAACTGTGAATGATCGCGGGACACAATAAAATCCGATTCTAATTGAGCCCCCAATAGAAAAAGACAACGTACTGGAGAGCAGCGTGTTGAAGAACATGTACTCGCCGTAGGAAATGAGCCCGTCGCCATCGGCGTCGACGAGGTCAAAGAACGTGCGCTCATGCTTGGGGCCGCCGTGGAGCGCGAGGAACTGGTCAAACTCGGCGTTCGTGATCTGCAAACTGCGCAGCGTCTTGACGTGGGTCTATATGCCAACCGTAATATAATATAAACCTGAATATATATGCCCTCATCAACGTGAGGAAAGCGTTCCATACCTCAAAGTCGATCTGGTTGTCTTCGCGGAACTGGAGCAGCGCCTTGACGTCGTGCACGGCGACGTCGTGCTTCTCGAGCAGCAGTTCCTTGACCTGTCGCTTGTACTCGTCCATGGCCGCCTACACAATCCGAAGCGTATGAATGGAAAGTCCCTCTATCGGTGCTGATCATAGCGTACCTTGCTGGGCTTGGTCTTGATGGCCATGAGGTTGTACTTGTAATTTTTCGAGCTCAGCGGCGCGCCGCTGCGGTACGTGTAGGGCGTGACCGCGCGCGCGAGATCGTCGCGCGTCATGAAGAACTGCTTGTCGATCTCGACCGACGAAAAGTACTCAAAGACGCGCTCGGGCGAGCTAAACTTGCGCAGGCGGTTCTCATAGTTGCCCACGGTTCGCTCCGTAAACGACGGCGTCTCGAGCCGCGCCGCCGACTCATGCGGGTGCTGTGCAGAAGAGACACCCACGACGGCCAGCGCCGCCGCCGCCGCGGGCGCGCGCGCCAAGGAGCGAAGCGTCGAGATGCGCATTTCGTCGATCCTTCGTTGCTTGTGTGGAGATCAAACTGGATCTCTTCGACTGAGATGAGAAGATTACCGTAAACATTACCGAAAATCAACTGGAGCAACAATAAGTGGAAAAATAATTGAAGAAAACAATTAAAATGGGCGGGCGGGAGCGCACGACGAGGCAAAAAAGGACGATGAGGAGCAGAGGTGTTGGTACGTGCCCGATTAAATTACGGTAGCGATGAAGACCGAACGCTCAGTCCACTTCCATGGCCTCGGGTTCTTCGTCATAGTCATCGGGGAGTTCCTCAAACCGCACGAACGGCTCCTGCTCCTCGAGCTCGCTCTCAGACGACTCGGTCTTTTCACTGTCGCTGTGAACGAGTTCTATCCGCGGCGCGCGTTCGACCGGGAGCCGTTGGTGCGGATCAAACAGCACTATCGCACGACAGGACGGATCGTACGCGTCACTCCACGCTGGGCTATCCACGGCCGTAAACTGCTGCATCGCCTGCTGGGCCGACGGCACCAGCGTTGGCGTCTTCTGCTTGGCCATACGCAGCGGCACGATTGAGGTCGCGTCCGAGTCGCTCTCCGTGTCGTCGTCCATGGCAATGTCGTACACGCCGTTGTTTACAGCGGCAGTGGGCGTCTTGGGCGGCGACGACACGCGCATGCGCTTGAGCCCGTCGACAAGCACGCGGTTGCCGAACTCATCGACGACCACGCGGCTGTATGGACGCGCCAGTGCCGAGCGGTCGTCTGCATCGCCCTCTTGGTCTTCACGCAGCTTGCGCTTGGGCGGAAGCGCCGTCGTGCCGCGACTTGATGGAAAGCTGCTAAAATGGAAGGGAGGCGGTGCTTGTCCTAGGTGACTGTACGGCGTATACGAGGGGACTCCGCTGTGTTGGTGGTGGCGCATGGTGGTCATATTGTGGGTGCGGTCGTAGTATTGGATTCTGGCCTAAGCATTCGGAGCGGGGGGAGGGGCCCATCGCGATGCGCTGTCTGGGAACCGTCAACATTGGCCAGACCGTCCCAATGGAGACTGGAGATGGGAAACCCAGACTAAGGAAAGAGGGGCGACATAGGTGATTATACTTGGAAATCGTATGTCCTTGTGGTTGTCAAGCGGTACGTCATTTCGTGTTTCGAGACATCTCGGCGAACAGTCTAGAAAGTTGTGCGACAGTACCGGTAATGAAACAGTATACGTCCACTAATCGAATCATCTCCGTGCGACATGGTTAGAAACGGATGCTGCTGACTGTTGCGGTTCCTAACTGAGTGTGACGTACTAAATGTAGCCATGTGTCGTGCACCCAAGAACTGCTCTCAACCCATTTCCCGTTGAAAATGAATCTTGTTGATTCGAGAAACTGCTTCAGAGCCTGTGGGTGGTACTATCGTCTATATAGTAGTATTGGTGTGGTGCTTGCTGTGTAGTACCACGTAGTGCGGGCCTTCGAAGTGAGGCGCTATTCAACCACTACAGCACCAACCACTAAATGACTCCCAGATTTGATAAGATTCTGTAGATCAGATGGACAGCTATGCTGGGGTTGAAATACGTAGTACATTAATTCGGACTTTTATACTCTACGCACAAAGGGTTGAGGAAATACAAGCAAGAATGGGGGGTCGGCATCTACACCCTCGCGAAGTTGCCTCTGAGGGGCTCTTTAGTTCTGCTGCACGTTGTAGAACTCCTTGTACCAGGCCCAGGTCTTGGCGAGTCCTTCGGCAAGCGGCGTGGTCGGCTTGTACCCGAGCAAACGCTCTGCCTTCGAGACATCGGCACACGTGCGCGGCACATCACCGGGCTGGTCGGGCAGGATCTTGATCGTGGCCTTCTTGCCCACAAGCGACTCGATGGTCGAGATAAACTCACCGAGGAACACGGGCGAGCCGTTGCCGAGGTTGAAGACTTCACAGCCCTTGCCCTTGTCGAGGCTGAGCACGACGCCCTGGACAATGTCGCTAATGTAGGTGTAGTCGCGCGACGAGCTGCCGTCGCCGTACTGCTCAATGCCAATGTCGCGCGCGATACGGTCCATGAACTTGAACGGCGCCATGTCGGGGCGGCCGCGCGGGCCGTAGACCGTGAAGAAACGCAGTCC
The DNA here is from genome assembly GCA_023335925.1 of Pythium phragmitis. Classification (NCBI taxonomy): domain Eukaryota; phylum Oomycota; class Peronosporomycetes; order Pythiales; family Pythiaceae; genus Pythium; species Pythium phragmitis. The sequence continues at coordinate 12,278 of JAADVZ010000153.1, read as the reverse complement.
AAAGCACTCGATGTTGTACAAGTGGTGGTACGTGTGTGCGAGCAGCTCACAGCTCTTCTTGGTCGCCGCGTACGGACTCACGGGGAAGTCGACGACGTCTTCTTCGCTGAAGAACGTCTTCTTGCTGCCGCCGTACACGGAACTGCTCGAGGCGTACACAAAGCGCGTGATGCCGAACTGGCGGCAGGCCTCCAGCAGCACAGTCGTGGCCTGGATGTTGGAGTGGATGTAGAGCATCGGGTTGTCAATGCTCGGGCGCACGCCGGCGCGCGCAGCCAAGTGGATGATTGCACTCGGCTGGGTCTCCTTGATCGCGCGGCGCACGAGCTGCTCGTCGCAGAGATCCCCAATGTAGATCTTGACGCGCTCGGGCGTGTACGTGGCCGTGAGGTAGTCGAGGTTCGACTGCTTGAGCTTGACATCGTAGTAGTCGTTGAGCTCGTCGATGATGACGACGTTGTCGCCACGATCGAGCAGTGCCACGCACGTGTGGAAGCCAATAAAGCCAGCGGCGCCCGTGACAATCACGGTCTTCCCAGCCGCGTCTTGCGCGAGGGTGGTCGTCGAGGCGGAGAACGGAGGCATGGGGGCCATGGTGGAGGCTATGCGTGAAGTATAGGAGGAGGACGAGGTGGTGGCGGTGAGGCGGCGAATCTGGAAATGATGAATGGGTATTAACGAGATACGCCGACGAGTAGGTGGCCGAAGGAGCGGTGCCCGTGTTGACCAGGCCGTCAAGAGGGTGAGTCTCCTGCGTTTGGCTTGAGTGGCGCGCGCGCAGCAGTTGTTGATGCTCCGCCCCGTCAGGCGATCCAATCAGCTCCCGCACAAGCAGATCCGGAGCCCAGCTGATGCTTGCAAACCCATTCCGTTTGCGCGCGTGGACAGGGCGTCGCCCCGCCCGGCCAGTCCCGTAGTCTCATCACCGGGCGGATCTCCCAGAGCCAATCAAAGACGACCTCCGACTACGCCTTCAGCCAATCAAAGGCAATCACGGGGCGTCATTTCGGGTTTGGAATCAGATTTAGTCGGCAATCAACTTTGGAATGGCAAAAAGGAATTTAGAGGATATTTTCAGATACAAAAACAAAGTGAGGGCTACTCAAGCACTGACGACGAAGCTGCGAAATCACGTGTGATTGGCCAAATGGTTAGGGGAGTGCAAGTCATTCGTTTATCAACAACCGGGCCGACCATGGTGTTCCAGGATGAATGCGGAAGAACACCATGGTCGGCTATTATTGACTGTGAGATGGGTGGAAGAAGCAACGATTATGACCAGCGCTTTCTTTCTGCCAACGAATGGATAGCGCAGCTCATGGGTTGTTGATGGGAAAGAACACCGTCGAATAACCTCAGCACAGGGATGAAGAAGTATTATTCTTAGATTACAGTATGCAGTCCAATTGAGGACTTTGCTCTCCATCATGGAGACTCCATGAGAACATACTGAAGTAATTATGAATACTGAACAAACCTAATCTACTGTAAAATGCCTTTACATGAATGTTTTTCACAGTACCATTACCGGTACCGTACTCCGTTTTTGCCTCATCTTCTCTTCCCCAGACTCCTCATTCTATATTGATTATAATCATACGTACTGAAGCATTCTTTGAAGCTGAGACTCTAAGCTTCGACATCTCAGTGAGAGCGCCACCATCGTGGTGCCGTTGTCGCCATGTTGTGGAGTCGAGCCTTCCTTGGCGCTCGTCTCCACAATCACGAACCCATGATGTTCTTGCGACTGTTGCAACCGCATTGCTGATATCTGGCTGTAGGTTCACTGACTGAACATCCAGTTGTTACCCTCTATAAGGACCTGATTTAGAGTTTACAGTTGCCTGTCTGCAGAGACGCTTGCCTGAAACTGCTAACAAGGAAGTGAAAAGGTAGTTACTTTGTCCATTAGAAGCACGACATACAAGCTGTACCGTACAGCATGATTCATGAGTGTGCTGTAAAACATTCTCGCTCACAGCGGTTGTGAGTTGTGAGACACGCGATGCACGGCAAACGGAGAGATGACCTCTCCCCAAAAATTTCTGCAAAAGGACCTCTTCTATTCTCTGGATTAATAAGACTTCCCTCGTTGTAGAGCTTGTAGTGTAAACCAGTTGTAGCGGGAAGCGCCTCGGTGCCGGATGGCTCAGGAATCAAGCGAAAAAGATCTGTCACTTGATAAGTCGTTGAGCATGCCTTTCGACGTACATACATGTGTGAGCTCACTCATCCACGGTTTCTGGGGATCCCAGCATGTACCTGTACTGTATGCGAAAATCCATCATTGGGCCCACAAAAGATGCACCCATGTATGTTCAAGACGTGTATCCATGAGTTCAATATCAAGTTGTGGGCGACAAGGCGGCAATGCTTCCAGATGAGTACATTTGCCGGCATTCACTGAATGAGTCGAGTGAGCTCTGGAGTCCCAATTCTAGATTCTACACTCCCGGAATTGCCCCCATTGCCCATTGGGCGGGGGTCTAGATTCTACAATTTCCATGGCTTCTGTCAACCGATCTACTTCTCGAAAATGGCACTTGTCAATATACTGATTGTACGTTTGGAAAACGTAAGCATTACGTTTTCATTCAACAAACAGAATCAACAGGGATACATATACAAAGACACAGCAAATTAGGTTTAGTGATATGCAAAGTGTGGGTGTGCTGTGCAGAATTTATTGACTCCCAGAGTGGCATTTAATTTAACTGGCTTCGTCAGTTGGGGGAAGACAGTATTAGTCCACGGATTCCGCTTTCGAATCGCCTATCCTCGCCCTGAAGCTCAGTTTCTCCTTGAATCTATGCACTCACCCAGATGGTCGTGTCGTGTGTGGAAGTCTCCCACTGGCAGAGTTATCATGATACAGCTGTACAGCACAGCTTCTGAACAATGCTCTGCTTGGAGGGCCCAAGCTGGAACTCCATCTCAAGGACGCTGAGGAGACGACGGCACACACTGTATCCACGCAAAACGTGACCAGCTGGGCGAGGACAAAGACTGCGCAGACCTTGCGCAGCAAATTGCTAAAACACAACATGGTTTTACAGTACACCACTCATATCCAGTGCACAGCTCTCCGCTCGTGCTCTCTCTCACTCATTCCCTTCCCCTCTCGTGTCGCATGCCGTGCATTCCGTCAGAATGCAAATTACAGAAGTACCTGTGTTTCTCCCAGGCCCCTTTTTGGCACGGAGTTCCCTTCAGGCTCCAGGAGACTTGTCTGGATGCGATTGTAATTCTCTGTGTTGTGCGATGCCGAATCTCGAGATCCACCGAAAAAGACGGGTCCACAACGGGTCCTCTTTGAAAGGGAGATTAAATCAACAAACTCTATATTTTGGAGTGACGGAAAACGCATGACGTGTGTATTGCATGTGTTTTCCCATCGCTCCGAAGTATGGGAACTTTGAACCAAGCACTGTACCAAAGACATACGATAAACGGATACAGTGAAAAAAAAACTCGAACTCAAACGCATTCCTGAAGCATCTCGACCACTCAAGACTGACTCGATTCTGGCTCCTCGACGTCTACCACGTAGTATGAGTCAGAGTCTGACGTTGCGGCTACGGTAAAACCACAACGCCGTCGGACTAGTTGATATCTCGGAAAGCACGCGGATCGCAGTCGCCATCTCGAACCTACGAGAATGCGAGCATCTTCGTGAGCGAAGATCTTCACTGCTGCCGGCGTTGCAACCAAGCTGAATGCCAGCGACGCCCAGAAACAGCTCTTGATTGTCATCAGCCTGATGGTCATTGCATGTGTAGCAAAATTTTGGTCGGGTATTTGAAGTCTTTGCCAAAGTTGGCCAAGGGTCTCCATCTCGACGCTGATCGGCGCCTCGGCAATGCAATATTCGTGTGTGACGATATGCAGCTATGAAAGCAGATCATCCGCTGGAGCGTGGTCAGCTCTACTATCATTCATGGTTTATCCTGTGCTTGTGGTTCGAGAGTTTTAGATTTAGAAATAACCACTATCAGTCTATCCCCAATCGGTAAATCTAACTATTGTAAGGTACCTAATGGAACAAGCACACTCACGGTGGCCTCCAGTCTGCTGCATTGAGCAGCCAAGGATATCCTGTGCTTGTGCGAATTATTATATATGCAAGGCTGGCTCCTCATGACATTGTGGCTCTGGAATCTGAGAACTTGAATAGAGACATTGCTCAAAGCCTCTCATACACTACTGTACGCTGGAGGCCGTCGCATCTGACCAAGTTTATTGATGGCACCATGCCGGCAATACGGTAAACGTGAAGGCTATGACTTAAGACCTTTTGACCAATCACAGTCTGTGCAGTGCCGGCCTGTTAAAAACGAGGAGCTCACGTTATCAGATGATGGCACCTCGAACAGTAGCCCCTCATGAGACTGAGCGGGGCGTGCCGAATGTCTCTTCAGAGCCTGCCACCACCACGAGCTGGTGCGGCCGGAGAAACCAGATCCCATCCAACCGCAGTCCCTTCACTTATACACCGGTCGTAACCCTCCAGGATGACGGCCCATGAGAGTGCGACTGCGCGTGTAAACGAAGACCTCCCGCTGCTGCCGCCACCGGCGCGCGCGCCGTCCAAGTCGAATGCCAGTGACGGCGCCGGCAGCGGCACGTCGGGACGCCCACATGCGCTCCTGGGCATTGCGTGCGTGGCGATCTCGGCCGTGTGCTTCAGCTTCATGTCGACGTTCCTCAAGTACGCGACGTTCAGCATGACGTCCATGGAGGTCATTCTCTGGCGATCGATTTTCGCGCTCATGCTCAACTATGTGAGGTCCATCGATGCCATCGGGTTTGGGGAGCATAGGAAGAAACTGACGTACTATTGATACGAACGCAGGCCGCCATGAAGTACCAAGGGATTAGCACGTACGTCGTGCCGGAGGACCGCAAAATGCTGCTCTACCGCTGCATTGCCGGTTTCTCGTCCATCTCGTTTGCCTTTTACGCCGTGTCGCAAATGGTGCTCGCCGACGCCAGCGTGCTCATCTTCACGAGCCCCGTGATCACTTTCTTTTTCGTACGTGGCTGCCCTCTCGTATCAATACCGCCTAACCATCCAGTATGCTTAATCCCATTATCTGCTCCTGCCAGGGGTTTCTCTTCCTGGGCGAGCACATTGACCCGCCGTCCTTTGCCTGCGCGCTCGTATCGTTTGTCGGCTTGGTCTGCGTCGTGCGCCCGGGTTTCCTCTTTGGATACGACCACGAAACGGCCGAGATGGACGGCTCCTGGCTCGCGATCGGCTCGGCCTTTCTCGGCGCCGTCGGCCAGGCGTTTGTGTTTATCACTGTGCGGCAGCTGCGCGCCATCAACATGCACGTCGTCGTGCACTATTTTATGCTCTTCAGCTTTGTCAGCTCGGCGCTGTGGGTGGCGATCGTGCAGCAGCACTTTGTCGTACCCAGCACGACGATGCTGTGGCTCGCGCTCGCCGGCTCGGGTATGTTCACATTCATGGGCCAGTTGTTCTTGACCAAGGGGTTCCAGATCGAGAAGGCTGGCATCGCCTCCGTCATGCGATACCTGGACGTTGTGTGCGTGTTCATCTGGGACGACGTGCTGCTTGGGGAGCAGATCAACCGCTGGAGCGTGGTCGGCGCCGCCATTATTTGCTCGTGCGCGAGCGTCATCGCGCTGCGCAAGGCCAAGGTGTTGTAGCGCGTTTGAGAGAGAGAGAGAGAGAGAGACTCAGGGTTTAGATAAGCTTCATATAACATTCGTATTGGCCCGGTTCTTGTAGTTACCCTCTGGCAACTTCAACGTGAAACCAATAATTGGTCACAATATATTGTGAATGCACAATCGACGATTTCTCAGCAATTGCACAAACGCAAAGTGATTGTACAAACACAACGTCTCGTCACATTTCGTCGTGAGACAATCTCACGATGAGATATCGGACGACACCACCTCGTCCGAACTTCGAAATGATGCTAGCGGCCATTCAAGTGACTGGAGATGGTTGTCCAGCTGCTTCGAGGTCTCTTCTGGCGGGCTGACTGGGCCGGCGATGGGGAAACCAAGCACCAGGAGTATGACGGATCCGTGCTCCGTGTGGACCGCCAGCGACACCACACCAACTCAACACCATCCAACATTAATGCGACTACGGCACCAGTGCCAGCGGCGTCCAGCAAACCTCAGTCTTGCCAGTGATTGTTTGCTGCCGCTGGCGAATGTAGACGCCTCAGGAGTAGCTCTATATCCGAAGTTCTCTTAATTTGGTCTAGTCTATGCCCCCCCCCCCACCTTCGGGACGTCTTCAAAGGGAGGCTAAATATGGAAAGACTCGGATCCAGTGCCATCGCGAACACGCCGACTTCAGAAGACGGTTCGTCCATAGTATTTTGATATGGCGACTGCAGTCATGAGGCTGTGGCTCGTGGCCCAGCTCGCACCTCTCACGTTTGTGGCCGCCAAGCCCAAGTACATCGCCTGCTTGCCAAACGGCGCCAACGTTCTCTCGTCCCAGGCGTTGGGCCACGTGGATGCCAACGGCAGCGGTGCGCTGAATGCCTTTGGCCGCCACTTTATCTACTCGGCCCGCGAGTGGTCCGTCGAGCTGTGCCTACATGACTCGGACGGCGACGGCCAAACGAACGGCCAGGAACTGGGCGATCCGTGCTGCGAGTGGGTGCCCGGCGACACGCCGCGGTGGAGTGAGGGAGTCTCGCATCCAGGCGACGCGTCGCAAACCGCAAATGAATCGCTGTGGCTCAACCTCACGTGCCCCAATATGACCAAGCTCTGGCCGACCGCCTACTCGCCTGCACGGCATCCTATCGCGAGCCCGTTATTCCAAGCCACAGCGATTGCGATCGGATTGGTGGTTCTGAGCGTCTAAGAAGCCAGCTGATAGCACTTGTAATGCAAGCAAACTCTCGCCCTGAGCCTATCTGGAACTCGGCGAACAGTGTGAGTGTTTACGATGCGAATGTTCTGGAGACTCGCATCCGACTCGTCATCATCCAGAGTTGGAGTCAAGCTTATTATTGCCATGCACTCAAAATCAAGAAGATGCAAAGACCACTCCACCAGAACAGAACACCGAGAGACGATTCAACCAATACTAATATCTGTGCTGCCGTCGAGCGCCAGCTCCCACTCGTTGGCGCTCGCGGCCGTGATTGTGGTCTTGATGGAGTGGTCGAGGCTACGCTGAGCCCTATACGTAGAGCCTACGGAGAGAGATGGTTAAACAAGCTATATAATAGTTGTCTCCACAGTGCCGCAGATTTGTATCAGTACCTATCCCTGTCTTAATGAATCCAAACTGTCTGGATTCATGCTTGACAGACTGAACTGAACGCGTGTCAAAACGACAAGATGAATGCTCTTGTGGATCTGGATTCCATCACACTACCATTCCGGATTTATGTCGTGTGGTAGAGGGCAGTTTGTGTTCGAACTGATGTATCTGCTGGAGTGATAAGTCGAGAGAGCCCTCATTCCCCATGGTGCCAACGTTCTCAACGCGGCAGTAGGCCATGCCGACCACACCAGTAACAGTGGCGACCTGGACGCATTTGGCGTGGCCTTTTAAAAAAGGCCGGGAAAAAGTGGATCACATCGCTGTGCAAGGCCGACTCGGACGGCGACGGTCAGACTAATGGAGCAGAGCTTGGCGATCCATGCTGTGTGTGGAGTGGGCACGAAGCCCAAGTTTACAGTGGGCGTGTCCAACCCAGGCGACCCGTCCAGTAAGGTGAGTGCATCGGTACTGACAAGCAACGCCTGTAGTCGGCGATGCCAGCAAAGGATTCAGTCACTGCTACCGCGTTGCCTGGTGAGTTAAAAGCGTTCAACAGTTCAGAACCATCTCCGTCCACGAGCCGCCCGCCGTCGGACGAGAATGCAACGCCAGCTCCCAGCGCAACCTCGGGTGTCAATATTGTCTCGGCGATGGTGGTCGTGACCGCTCGTCCCGTGGATCACGATGCTCGCCCAGTAGTCCCGACATGGCAGTTCGGCAATGTCCGAATGATCAATCTATTGATTTGGGCCTTCTGCAGATGGAACCAGTGATTCCGCTTCTCAATACAACAACCGCGCTCCTTGATAATGTAAACTCAAGGCAATGCCAGGCGACACTCTTCACCTGAAGCGAGTTAGTTCTTGCCAGACAAAGTGGTTCATGAAGATAATTCTCTGACCGCCCATCATCAATAATCAACCAGTCTCACCCATGATAAAGTAACGTCAACCGAAATATTTTTTTTTGAGTTGACGATAGACAGGTTCATGTCATGATATATGAGATCCCGGGCCGCCTTTTTATGTGCAACCAGATCTGGACACATTCTCCGCAAAGCAAATCACGTTCTCGCAATCTTCCGACGCACCCACCCCACTGTGCTTCTCCTCCAATCGGCGACACTTCGCATCCATTTCACTCTTCTCCGAATTTGCGGCGCTCGATTTCTTTCACCTCTGAACGACCAGTCACGTCGGTTTCGATCGTTTCGTGGTCAGCGCTGGGTGGCCAGTGCCGCTCCAATATGAACGAGCCGCTTGTTCGACAAGTCTCGACCAAGGATGATCAGATGTGGACGGCTGGTTCCCCTACTAGCTGACCGCATCTGTGAGTGCAAATCGAACTCACTTCCCGTATTCGCCTGCGCCGGAGACACTGATCCTCCCGCATGCCATCTCTCGCCGTCTTCACACGAATCGTACGACGGCGGTGGTGGCAACAATGGGCCATTCTCTACGCGATCCCAATGGGCTTCTTCTCTCTTGGCCGGCTCGTCTCACTGTCGTCAATTCTCGACATGGCTGCAACAAGACCATCCGAGCGGACCACGAGCGCGAAAGCCGCGGGTATCCTGCTGGGAACACTCGAAGATCTCGTGGCCACGACGCTGCTGGTCGTCGTACTAGTAGTTGTCGAGCTCCTCGGTCTACTGTGTTCGCGCGTCGTGCAGCCTCGGTTCCACGACCGACTGCTCACCTCGCTCGTGCTTCGCCATGTCGGCCACTGCGCGCGATTCCTCACGGTACTCGCGCTCACGATCGTGTGGCTCACGTTCTATGCGGCCGATCTGCTACTCGTGTGTACTCTCAACATCCGACTCGCGACGACAGTGTACGACCGCGCGCCCAGCCCAGCCCAGAGCCAAAGCCGTCGCGACGTGTTCTTCTCGCCCGAGATCATTGTCGGCGTCGGAGGTGTCTCGCTCTTGCTAGCGGGATTGTTTACGTGGGTCATGGACCTCTTGCACGGAGTTCCAGTTGCTTCGTCCAGCTTGGAGGGAAGAGCGACCAATCAAGAATCTCTCGAGCGAACGCGCGTGTCTTCGGGTGTATCCAACGTCACACCGACCTATCTGGAAGCGAGCTTCGTGGTGTTCCGGACATCGTCCAATGACTCTGGATGGGAAGTATCCAGTCTGCACGATAGTGACGAAGACGACGGGTCCGTCATGGAACGCCACATCACAATCATCTCGGCGGCGAATGAAGTGGACGAGTATCCGCTCCCCGTGGACGCACGCCCTCGGTCGCACTCGCAGCCCGTCTTGTCGAAACGGCCGCGCTCGCTCACGCGCCGCCATCGCATGATCGCTCGTGGTATCGTGGCTCTCACTGGCTTTCTCCTGTTTGCGAGTGGGACCTTTGCGATCGCCAAGGTCGCGAGTCCAGTCGTCGCGACCGTTGCGTTGAACGCCACGCTGAATGAACTCTGCCGTGGTTTCTTTGGCACGGAGTTCCTGCCCAAGACTGTCACCCGATGATCCCCGACTGTGGCGACACGAAACCTACAACCTCCTACCGACGGCGAAGGCTCTCCGGAAGAGTCCAAGTACTCGCCACCGTCGCGAAGGAGTTAAGACCACTGGTCTCGGAGAGGACAACGCGATCATCCGCGACAATGCGCTGGTCCGCGATCGTCTGGGGATATTGGGGGCAACAAGAGCTCGACGTTATATAGTACGGAGGAGGAGGCTAGACAGTCACCTCCAAGTACTGCATGACTGTATACTCCACGGTTTCCAAAAGAGTGGCGTTTGGATCTGACAACTGGCAAAAACCAACGCAAGCCCGCACTGCTGTAAGTGAGGACACTCTCATATCGACGCGCTCTCGCTCCTCCCCACCTCGGGTGACAGAATCCAGATAGCGTAAAAACACGACGTGCCTACCAAGTTTGGAAGACCCCAGACTGTGTGATGTGAACACCTCATTACAGCATGTAAATTTCGCATTAAACAACGAGATGTGGTACTTTGCACGATACATTGAGGTCCATTTATCAACTTCACAGACACATAGCTTGCGGGGACACGTTACCCCTCTGTTTTAGACCACTGTTAAGTTGGTCCCGAAATTGACATTGACTGTAGACAGCGTAGTGGCCTCGTCAGACGTGCGGTTGGAGCGGCCGCACGCGTTGCTGGCCAAGATTGCCGCACTGACCTTCTTCGAGGCGTCTCCAGGATGCGAAACACCGGTAGTGAACTTGGGCGTCGCGCCGACCTTCCACTCGCAGCACGGATCGCCCAGCTCCTGCCCGTTGGTTTGGCCGTCGCCGTCCGAGTCGGCCTTGCACAGCTCCACCGTCCATTCCAATCCGCCAGCGCTGAATGCAATGCCAAATTTGGTGAGTGGTGACGTTTCGCCGGTGCCGTCGACGTGGCCGAGGGCCTTTACGCCTGGCACATTCGCGCCGTTGGGTATGCGCTGCGGGTACATGGACATGGCGTTGACGGTGGAAAGCACTGCGGTGGCGGCGAGGACGGCGGAGAGAACACGGAGCATTGTGAGGGATTTGAGTGACTGGGTAGAGGGTGTGGGGGGAGGACGAGTGGGCAAATTCCAAAGTGAGAAGACGTTGATCAGGACCACCAGAATCTGGTGACCGATTCTGGGGGTCCATGTAGAAGACAAAGCAGAGAACCCAAGTGAGGATTCCCAAGATCAGTACTGGAGCCATTTTGGATATCCGAATGGAGCCGGCGGAAGGCCGCGATAGACTCGGGGATAGGCGTATGGTACGCAGCATCGCCTTTGTAACGTATAATATCACATACTGTAGTACAGTGTTATTATTTTAAAATAATAGTACTCTGCAGTCTAATTCGCGTTGTTCGTGCTGCGGTGAGCGTGTAACTAGGCCTTGTACACGAAGGATTAGATTAACGTTAGTAGATGTTTACTGCATCACATCGAATACGGCGACGCCTGCGGAGGATTGCCAGTTCCAAACGAAGTGGGTGTATATTCAGTGAGAAATGCAGCTGGAGAAGGAGATGTTGGTGTAGTCGTTGTCGGGCATGGACAAGGTGACGGCAACGGGCGAGATGTTCGTGCAGGTGAGGTTACTCTCCTTGAGAGTAACCTCACCTCCACGAACATCTCCGCCGTCCTTGAGAGAGTACTCGACAACAGAGAGAGAGAGAGAGAGAGAGAGAGAGAGAGACGAGCAGTGAAACTACCCGTCAACCCAACTCCCAGCGCCTCCGAGACTACCACTCTATTGTTTCGCTTCTGCAATTGGATATCACCCCCCAGACCCGCAGGCAACTGGTTGCTGGAACCGGTAGTATCTTCGTTGGATTTGCAACTTGACAGACATTGCAGTCGTCATAGTTTCTTTTTAGCCAATCAAGTACTGTACGACGTGTAAACCGAACCTAGATAGCGTAAAAAAACAGTCAAGAAAGACGCGTGGCAACAATACAAACGTCTCGAACGCCGAAAATTGTAGTTGCTCGTCTCAACTCTGACACAACTACTACTGTACCACTCACAATCGAGTTCCTCTTTCACAAAGGGTACAGCAATAGAATGAGCTGCATTCTAATCAAACGCCTGTCCCCAAGTCTATTGCGGGTCCCCGGGTGCCCACTGGCTCCCTTCGAATACCTCGGCAAGCACCTTCCCGATCAGACCACTCCAGACTGAAGTACCTTGATCGGGAGCTGTCCAACGATCGCTGGACTCCGAAGGTTCACGAGCAAGATAAAGCTGTATTCTCACTTTCCAACTTACCCTCCCATCCTCACTCCTCTTCCTCCCACACCCTCTTCGGACGCCACCCAATCTCTTACAATGGTCCGTCTTCTCTCCGCCGTCGTCGTCGTCGCCACCACAGTACTCTCTACCGTCAACGCCATGCCCACGTACCCGCAGCGCATTCCCAACGGCGCAAACGTGCCAGGCATCAAGGCCCTCGGACACGCCGATGGCACCGGCGACTTGATTGCGCTCAACAAGTTTGGCTCTGCATTTGACTCTGCTGGATTGCAGTGGACAGTGGAGTT